>SWLB01000170.1:0-68132 GCA_011114355.1 Carex littledalei | reverse complement strand
AGCACAAAACTTCAATACTGTAAAATTATATCCAAATAACATATACAAGTTATAAAATTTCATTAATCACAAAATTAACTGTTCAAAACCATAAACTATAACCAACAACTGTAATATGTCACCACCCATAACTGTTACCACCTATAATTTCACAGAATACTGTAAACAGCTTTAATTGTTCACAAGCACAAACAAAACTTCAATAAAAAAACATGGCTAATACATCAATACAAACATGGCTTCTTCACTTCATAACCCTCTGGTGCACATTATTCGGATGAGTGAGAAGTTTCATTGCTAGAACAACACGTTCTTTGGATATATCATCCTGCAAAAAAAATAGATAAATAAGCAAGGTTAAAAATTGGAGTTACGAACCATTAGCAGATGCAAACATTCAAAGCCACATACTGTAAAATTGTTGTATGTATCCTGCAAAATTGTTGATGTATCCTGTGAAATTTATAATGTAAAATTGCACATAAGCTGTAAACTAAAAGTAAATCACAGTAAAAGAATACTGTAACCAAAGTGAATCACAGTAAAAACTGTCTAATACATAATTTGCATCTGCTAATTTGACAGTATTGAAGGCTTATTTTACATGATATAGATCCATAAATAAATATTAACAATTGTTATCTGTATCTTGTAAAATTATCATGTGTATCCTGTAAAATTATTATATGTATCATGTAAAATTGCACATATGCTGTAAACTAAAGTGAATACTGTAACCCTAGTGAATCATAGTAAAAACCGTCTAATACATAAACTTTACACATGACTAATACTTCCTGTAATAAACTGCATCAATACTGTAAACTTACTAGATAAATGAACTGTCTAATGCTGTTTATGAGTACAACTGTTAAACAAATCCTCTAACTATGATTAACAAAAGTGAATCATGTAAACTGTTGCACATATCCTGTAAAATTGCTATATGTATCATATAAATTACATCCTGTTATAAACTTGTATAACCATACTGTAAATTCTAACATATATCCTACATAACTTACATAACCTATAAAATTATTGCTTGAATCTTGTGAAATAATGTATATATACTATAAAATGCTAAAGTTAACAAAATTACCTCCGTGAAATTCATAGGGTTATAAAATGCTTATATACTATAAAATGCTAAAAAGTATTAATAGATCCTGTAAACTGTTGCATATATCTTGTAAAACTGTTAAATATATCTTATAAAGTATTGTACATAACTAACCTCATCAATACATCCTGTAATAAAATCCATCCATACATTAAAGTTAATAGATAAATACTGAAATTTTAAACAAGTACATATATCCTATAAATTACTGTGAAACTGTAAATCTATTGCATGAATCCTGTAAAATTGTACCTATATCCTGTAAATCTATTGCATGCATCCTGTAAAATAATAACTACAACCTGTAAATGTATTGCATGAATCCTGTAAAATAATAACTACAACCTGTAAATGTATTGCATGAATCCTGTAAATTACTAAATAACTACTGCTGGCGTTAAATCAAAATCCAAAGTGAATCCTAACAAAACAATCGTGTAAAATATTAACTACAACCTGTAAATCTATTGCATCAATCCTGTAAAATAAAATAATTAAATAACTCACCGAATTTAAAGTTCACTGCTAGCCTTCAATCCAAATCGACTCTGATGAATTCGAACGTGAAATCGAATACTGTGAAACAAAATATAGAATGAATCAAACAAAATATAGAATGTATTGCATGAATTCTGTAAAATAATGACTACAACTTGTAAATGTATTGATGAATCATGTAAATTACTAAATAACTACTGCTGGCGTTAAATCAGAATCCAAAGTGAATCCTAACAAAACAATCGTGTAAAATAATAACTACAACCTGTAAATCTATTGCATCAATCCAGTAAAATAAAATAATTAAATAACTCACCGAATTTAAAGTTCACTGCTAGCCTTCAATCCAAATCGACTCTGATGAATTCGAACGTAAAATCTGATCTATGTTAGATACTTTGTTTATAATAGATTAAATTTGCCAAAGAAGAGGCAATTTAATGCAAATGAGCCATAATTAAACATTAAATCGTAAACCCTTTCAATAACCCTTTGTTAGCGATGCCATAAAGTGAGGTTAAGACTCTAAATGAGCACAGATCTAAAACACACGAAAAGCTAAAAATGCCAGCAGCAGATCAAGTACTTTAATTTAACTAAATTAGTAAAAGTAGAAAAGGATTATATAAAAAAAGAAGAGAAATACCTTTCCTGACCGGCGGTATCCCAAATCTGAGCCTTTATATTCTTGTTTTGAATCGATAGAGTTCACGTCTGAAACTCCACCCCAATGGTGGCTTTCGAGTCGAGACTGAACTCATCGCGAGCGAACCGAGACAAGATCTGAGACTTGCCGATCAGCACCACTTTGAACACATAGTTTATCTTCTCCCCCTTTTCATGTCCCGATTGAGGTTCGGTTTGATTCGAACCAGGTAGAAAGCAAGTAACAACGACGGGGAGTGAAAAGAAGATTTGGTAGATACTAGATAGAGTTTTGTACGAGGCGGGCGTTCATCACGCGCCTTAAAACGTTGGTCCTGCTGATATGAGGCAGCGTCCTCCATTGGGAAGGATTTCCAGAGAAGAACGGAGAGGAGAGGAGAGGAGAGAGAGAGAGGAGGGGTAAGGAGCTGGGGTTTAGGCCTGACTGGAGGGGTTATACTCTCACCAGCGTGAGTCTGATCGGAGAGAGAAAGGTGAAACTGTTTTAACTGCTTCTAACGGCAGAAGATTTAAACTGTTGTAAGAGTTCTAGAGGCAGAACCATCGACTCTACACGCCTACCCAGCTGAGAAAAATAAGAAGATATATATTAAATTAGTGCAATTTAATACACACATGATGTATATATGTTGATTGGCCAAGAATTGCATTAAATTAAGCAGTGAAATTCAGTGAGAAATGAGGTAGAAAATATGTGAAGAATGGGAATTCTTATTTTAGATAAACAAAATTAATGTTGATAGATAGTGAGTTGCTACTGGGAATTCTTACAGATCTCGTCTTCACATTAAATTCGAACTTGAGTTGAGTGTTATACTCAAACACAGTAGTATACTTACTGGTAAAAAAAAAACAGCAGAATCAGAAAGAAAGAAGTAGATCTAACCTGACCAGCTGCGATCCGGAGCAACCCTCTTCGGATCCGAGCATTAGCTTGCTCCGGAATCCGCATCTGGATCCGCATGAGCTCCCCAATAGTACCAGCTTTCTTCGTGGGAGTCTTATTCGGGTCCCCTCCCTTGCCGCTCTTAGACTTCAACCCCAGCGCCTTCTTCATCTTGCTCGCCGCAGCTGAGGTGAGCGACCGTTGCAAGAAGGGGGAGCTCGACGACGGAGACGGAGACGCCGACGAAGCAGAGGAAGGGGAAGGAGATCCTGATGTAGAACGTTCGGATTGTGGCGTGTAGGTAAGCGGACGTGAGCCAGCGGAGGTGCGACAAGCGGAGACGAATATCTCGTAGGCCGTGTCGCGGAGATCTGGATCGGATAACTGGAGAGCAAGAGTGCCGAAGGGAGAAGGGAGAGAGTTGGTTGAGGATTCAGTGAAGTCCCGGAGTGGTGAGTTGAGGGATTCGCGGCGGGAGGAGGCATCGCTTCGGTCGCGAAAGAGACTCGCCATTTCTTCTTCTGATGATGATGAATTGGTAACAGTTTGAATTGGGTTTCTTCTCTCCTAATGGGAATGGGAAGGTAAAGCTGTTGCAGTTGCCATGAGAAAGAGAGAGAGAGGGGGAAGCGAAGGAAGCCAATTTTGGGGAAAGCTTTTCTGTCTAATTAAAGTGATTTATTTTTTGTCGAATTGGATAAGAGAAATAGATTTCCGTTAGAAGCAGTTAAAACCGCCAGAATACCGGTGCGGGGATTTTACGGGGATTGAAGGTGGGGGAACAGTACCTTTTCTCTAATAAAAATGTCGGCTTTCCCAATTCCAATCCCAATCACGCTATTTCTGAGAGCCATAACTACCGAATACCGAATCCGTTTCCGTAGGTGTGACTGACAACCTGACATAGACATAGTGAGATAAAAAGTATTCTTTTCTTTTTCTTTCTTTCTTTCTGCTTTAAAAAAGAAATTGACTCTTCTTTTTACCGATGCTCCTTTCTCTCTCTTCGTCTTTTTTTAGTTAGCACCGGATTGGTACCATTTAATGAAAAAGCGGTCAATAAATTGCCTCAGTTGAGGAAGTAATTGCTTGGTTTCATCGTTGCAATCTCCGGTCCCCCTTCTATCCTTCTCTTTCCCGTCTCCCTCTACTAATTCCGCACAACTAACCTAAAAACAACAATTTCATTTCATATCATATCATGCGCACCTCTGTTCTTTTATTTCCGGGAGCAAGAGCTTAATTTTGACGCTTCTACGTCCATCTCTTCATCTCCTTTACCCACCCACTTATAATGTCTAGTTCAGGAGGGCAGGCATGGTTGGTTACTTTCTGGGTCTCTGTTTTTCCCCCAATTTGATTTGATTTGATTTTTGATAATTTGACCACGAATTTTGTTAAATCCATTACTGCAGGTTCTGTACAACAGGGCTGCCCAGTGATGTTGTCTTTCAAGTGGGAGATATGACCTTCCACCTCCACAGGGTAATTCTTTTTTTTTTTGTTTTTGTTTTAATCACTAGGACTAGGTTACTTTCTGTCGCACTTTTTGTTGGCCCCGGAAATAGATTCCTTTTGTGTTTGTTGAAATTCCTGTGTGCTAATCTTCAAGCTTTCCATCTTGAGGCAGTTCCCTCTCATGTCCAAGTGTGGGAAGATTCACCGGCTCGTGGCAGAACAAGATTTAAGTCGCAATCTGCCACTGGCGAGAAAGAGACCATCACGTACCGATAAGAAGAACAAACCAATTGAATCAGACGAGGAAGAGGTTGAGATAGTGGAAGAATTAGTTGAACATGAGGAAGGAGATGAAACAGAGAATGACCAAAAGCATGTTTATCACATCTCACTGGTTGATTTTCCTGGCGGACCCGGCACTTTTGAGACGGCAGCTAAGTTTTGTTACGGTGTGAAGATTGAGCTAACATCTTGGAACGTAGTGCCGCTACGCTGTGCGGCTGAGTACCTGGAAATGTCAGAGGATTTAGCTGAGGATAATCTCATAGCATGTACAGAGAGGTATCTAAACAAATCTGTTCTGCGCCACCTCAGCGAGGCTTCGAAGGCCCTTAAATGCTGCGAAGACCTCCTGCCCTTTGCGGAAGATCTTGGCCTAGTGCAGCGCTGTGTTGACTGCATTGCCACCCGTGTCTCAAATTCTGATCCTTTGCTTCTTTTCGGTTGGCCGGTGCATGAAAGCAGTGGCAATATAAGGACTCCCTCCAGGCCTGTCTTGTGGAACGGGCTTGACACTGGGACCCGTCGCCGGAGCAGGCCCAGATCGCTCACCTCTGCAGATTCCTGGTTGGACGATGTATCATTTCTCGGGTTGTCTATGTACAAGCGCGTAATTGAAGCCATGATTGCGCGTGGTGCGACGCCAGAGGTCATTGAGAGCTCTCTTGTTGCATATGCAAACCGCTGTATACCTGGTCTCTCCCGATTATCGCGGCGGCATTCGTCTGCACCAGTGGTGTCAGAAAAGGAGCAGAGAGAGCTCCTTGAAACTGTTATTGGTAACCTACCGCCAGAGAAATCTTCGGGAATGGCCAGTACCAAATTCCTCTGTGGGCTACTACGGACTGCCAGTATCCTCCGGGTGCCAGAAGCTTCTAGAACAACACTGGAACGAAAGATTGGCTCGCAACTTGAGCAAGCAACATTGTATGATCTCTTGATTCCAAACTATTCTCATGTGATGGAGATGTTGTATGATGTGGAGTGTATAGAGAGGATCTTTAAGTACTTTCTGATGCAGACAGAGAGATCTGCTGAACCAGTATACGAGGAAGAGCAAAATGAGACCACCCCAGCTCATATCAGGACATTAACCAGAGTAGGGAAGCTTCTAGATAGCTACTTGGCAGAGGTTGCCTCGGATGCCAACTTAAAGCCAGACAAGTTCTGTGAGCTCGCGCTTGTGCTCCCTGATCATGCTCGTGTCTACGATGATGGCCTTTACCGTGCCATTGATGTTTATCTCAAGGTACTTCATATTCTCTAGTCAGATGTCTCAATTGTTTAGATTCTTTTTGCTCCCCTTCAAATCTGTTGCCATACCTAATTTTTTTTTTTATTTAGCAAAAACAAGTTAGTTATGGAGGTTTAATTTAGAATTTAATTAATTGGCATGCAGACACATGATAATTTGAGGGGGGAAGAGAAGGAGAGAATTTGTGGGGTGGTTGATTGTAGGAAGCTAACAATGGAAGCGTGCACACACGCAGCTCAAAACGAAAGGCTTCCACTAAGGGCCGTCCTACAGGTGCTCTTTTTTGAACAGCTGCAATTGCGCCATGCAATTGCGGGCACTCTGGTACTGCCAGAGCAGAGACCGAGACCGAGACCACATTGGCCGCTGCAATCGACATATGGGAGGGAGGGGGACCACACATGGCAATCGGCTGTGACGGAGAACCAGGTACTAAGGCTGGATATGGATAGCATGAGGAACAGGGTGCATGAGCTGGAGCGCGAGTGCTCTACTATGAAGAAAGCTATACGGCAAATCGATGACCAGGAGGGCTCCCATGTCAAAGATACAGATAAAGAAAGTAACAAAGGCAGTGACACTAGTAGCAGTAGGAGGAGGAAGGGGAAGTTTGGATGTAGGTTCAGCACACAGGTGTGCGATTCACATGAACGGAATGTGGTCGAGTCGAGAGCAGCCACCAGAGTCGAAATGAGCCCGTGAAGCTTGCATTTTGCTTAGATTTCTTTTCTTTTGTGGTGGTTTGTCAGTTCTCAGTTGCTTATTTTTTTGCTTAGATTTCTTTTCTTTTTTTACGGCCATATAAATATAATTTATGTTTTTGGAGTACTGGATGTTTGCACACCGGCACTTATAAAATATTCTACAGCAAATAGGCTATAGATGAAAGGAAATTTATTCAATTTCAATTTCAATTTGGAGATTTCTGATGTTGAAATTGAAGTTAGAACTACTTTTGAACAATTGGTGCGGGGTCAATCATCTGAACTCCAAACTCATTATATAATTTTTTTCTTATGTTTCTCTTATGGTGCTGTTGCCTGTTGCTGTGTTAAAAAAATAAGAAAAAGTAAAAATTTGATATTTGATATTTTGCCCAACTCAAATCCTAAATATTAGGTGAAGAATGGGGACCTCTTATTTCATTCATTTGCAGGCTTGTCATTGTTAACTCGAGCGAAAAAGACAAACAAGGCCAGGCCCACTTTCAGGCCCATCAATCATTTGATTCATTTCATTGTTTTAACTTTTAACAGCAAGTGTAAAGTGTAAACCAGGAAACAAGGAAAAAGAAACTTCTTCAAATTACATCCATCCGATTTACTAATCCATTACATTAGAAGCTTCGGTCCATTTCATTTATTGTCCATGCACATTCAAAAAAAGTTAAAACCATTTTTACTTCCTATACATGATTTCAAGATTTTTTTTCGATACTGTGGAAAAGGCCCAGAAAAATAATATTTTACAGTCGGATCCAAAAAGGAAAAAAATAAAAAATAAAAAATCTCTATGCAACACCAAACATTAATAATCACTTTCATCTGAGATATCTTAAATTTAGAGGTGGAACTAAATTTTTTTTATAAGAGAGGTTAATTTTTTTTCTATAAGAACAGTGAATTTATTATCCACCTATTTTTATTAGAAACTATAAAGATCAAGTATAAGTATCTAAAGCAGGTATTTAAAACTTAGCCAAACTGTTTAGTTACAAAACATCCATATCTGTTTCATAAAGCAGCACAAAAATTACACAAAATAACAAACAACTAAAAAAAAAAAATACGATAACAATTATTAGTAATCCAATAGATCTCAGTCTACATCATCATCATCACCTAAGGCGTCGCCAGACGTTGGATTTAATAGGCTGTCAGGCCTAAAATCCTCTCTGAGAAGGTCCAAAAAAGGGGCCTGACCCCTGTCCTCCTCTATCTCCGCCATGGAGGCCAGGATCTCCACTGCCTCCTCCTCCGCATGATGTTGATAAGGTAATTCCTTAACATTAGAGAGTATTACGAGGCTCAAGTTTAAGTAAAAATCATCATTGCAAGACTGACACCAAAAAGTAGTCAAGGAAAATGCAGGGATAGAATCCTTGAAACACACTCTATTATTTTCAAGCCAAACAGTTCAAGAGAGGTTAAAATTTAAAATGCATAATGCATGGTCAAGTTTGAACTCAAGTCTTCACAATAACAAACTAAAATTCTAATTATTAGGCTGCAAACACATATGCGATAATTTGTAAAGAAATATTAAAAAAAAATAAAAATTTAATTAAATTTTAATATATATAATTAAAAAAATTTAAATCATGTGAGTGTCTGTATTAAAAAAATTTCGATATCTATTTGAAATGCAAGTGGCAATATTATTTTGTTTTGAGATTTGTGAAAAAAAGAAAATTTGAACGATTCATATGAACTCAAAAGTTTCAGATATCTGAGGAGAAAAAGACGCCGACAAGCACAAGCCAGCACGTGGGACTCGATTGTGCAGAGGGCTGGGAGAGCTTTTCGGCCGTATATTTGATATTAGAAACTTGCAACACCAAATTCCACATGGTACAATACGCTTAAGATCCCTGAACAAAAAGTTCGGAGAAATTCACAAGAAAAATCGCTCAGAGGGAGAGAGAGCTTGACCGACAGGCGACAGCCAGAATTATATGCATTTTTCTTTTCTTTACTGCACAAGTCAGAATAGTATGCATTGTTGCATGGATACGGGTACGGATACCGTATTGGATACGATACGGAACGGTGTAATTTTCAAAAAATTCAAGGCAGTCCAAATATACATTAAATATGTTAGCTATAATCTTCTAACACAAAAACAAATTAGTGCAACGGTTAAGGAGTATGTCGTTGTTGCCGTAGGACCCGGGTTCGATTCTCCCTGATGCTAATTATTTTGGCAAGGTCCATGAGCGTCTCCCTGACGCTAATTATTTTGGCAAGGTCCATGCACGCTAATTAAAAGTTTAGTTTAATCAAATGTTTAGTTTAATCAAAAATTCTGAAAAAACAATAAAAAATTTTCAAAAAATATAAAATTTGGTCTCCAATCACATTTCAATATGAAGAACACGTTGGAAGGTTCGAATCGACTATTTGAACTTTGAAAATGCACCATATGAGTTTTGAGTGCATTTAGGTGCACCAAAAGAGGGTGCAGTGGAACCCTCCTCTCTCTATATATATATATATATATATATAGAGATGGGCTATTGTACTTCGCGAAGTAAAACCCCCGTTTACTTCACGCTCATATTTTCATTTTGAAAATCCAAACAACCGATCCGAACCGTTCAACATGTTCTAAATATTGAAATGTGCTTGGAGACTAAATTTTACATTTTTTGGAATTTTTTTACTATTTATTAAGCCACTTTGAAAATCGTTGATCCACTGTGAACAGTAAAAAACAGTAAAATTTTCTATACCACCGGATCAATGATTTTCAAAGTGGCTTATAAATAGTAAACAAATTCCAAAAAATGTAAAATTTAGTCTCCAAGCACATTTCAATATTTTTAGAACATGTTGAACGGTTCGGATCGATTGTTTGGATTTTCAAAATGACAAAATATGGCCCGAAGTAAACGGGGGTTTTACTTCGCGAAGTACAATAGCCCATCTCTCTCTATATATATATATGAGATGAGCTATGGTGAGCCGTGGAGTAAAACCAAGTTTTTACTCCATGGCACTATGTTTCCATTTTGAAAATCCAAACAACCGATCCGAACCGCTCAACATGTTCTCTATATTGAAATGTGCTTGGAGACCAAAATTTTATATTTTTTGGAATTTTTTTACTATTTGTTAAGCCACTTTAAAAATCTCTGATCCGGTGGTCCCGAAATTTTACTGTTTTTTACTGTTCATAGTGGATCAGCGATTTTCAAAGTGGCTTAATAAATAGTAAAAAAATTCCAAAAAATGTAAACTTTAGTCTCCAAGCACATTTCAATATAGAGAACATGTTGAGTGATGTAAATTCTGCAATACAAGTAATAAATCCTAATTTATACTCAATTCGGTTGCAAGTGTACAACCTTGTCAAGTAGTACTTAGGGATCGTCTCCACAGGGACAAGTTGGAATATTTTTTCTAACCTAACAATTTAATTTAGTAAAAGGAAATAAAAAGGTTTTTGTTTGTTCAAAAGGTTGGTTTGGTTTTGATTAAACTGAATTAAACTAAAGTTTTAAAGCAAAATCTGATTTTTAACAAATATGAGAAATTAGGGTTTCTTAGGGTTCCTATCCACTATTGTTATGACTAATTGGTTTATTAAATTTGTTCTTTTAATTATGAAGGCACAGTTGGAGGTTGTAGGTACAAAGTGATATTTCTATATTAATACCATCTTCAAATTAGAATAAACGTCACCTCTCTGACTTGGCTATGCTAATCTAAAGTCATTAAGTTCTTACTGTCCCAATTAATCTAGAAAACCGTCTTTCACCTCTCGGTACTTGGCACAATTTGTCTAAACTATTAGGCAAAGCCCGTATAAGACAAGCGTCACCTCTCGGTACTTAGCCTATCAAATACCCTATTCTTTATGGTCAGGACTTAATATTCAATTTCTCAATTGCAAATACCAAATCCTAAGATTTCATATGATTTCGATTAAGTCTTCACAATCAATTAAAATAAAGAATAGATCATAACAAAGAACAAGAACATATAAAATAAACCAACTAAATCATAACAAAAGTTTCAAGTACAGCCCTAATTAACCCTAGAAAAGCCTTTAGCCAGTCATGGCTAAAGCACAAATGAAATTAAAAGAGTTAAAAGAGTTCCAAAGGAAAGAAAATAATAAAACCGGTTGATCAATGATGTTCTTCTTCTTCCTTCTTCTCTCTTCCTTTCTTCTCCTTGTTAAAACCAGAAATTCTGTCTAAAAAACGTCCCTCATCTGTTTTACCAGTTTTCTTTTTTTATACCCCCCACAAAATCTCAAAATAAATCACTAAAAATAGCAAATTCGGGCGCTGAACCGACTTATTGCGGGCCGCAATGAGTGGAGGCAGTTATGGTTTGTCGTGCAGAAAATTGTAGAAGTCATTGCGGACCGCAATGGGTATGGTTGCGGGCCGCAATGAATGTGCAGGAATGATGAGGCTCTGACTTGTTTCGTTTCGGGCCGCAACAACATTGACAGATTCTCCAATCTTCGTGCTGACTTGCTACAAATCACCCGTTTTGCTCCGTTAAGCTCCAAACACTTGATTACCTGTAAAATAAACATAACTAGGGCAGTAACTTGAACTTTCGGACATTTCTAACCTAATCAAACCTAATCTCAACAAAACTTGGCTTAATTCACATAACAAACCCTAGGTTTCAATAGATATAATTTTGGCTTATCAAATTCCCCCAAGGCTAGTCCTTGCTTGTCCCAAGCAAGTCTAAACCCTCACAGAAATTCCCGGGCTGGCTACGTCTTTTAAACCAAGTTATCTAAACTATCCTAATAACAAGTGCTAAAATTAAAAATTGGTCAGTCAAGGCAAATTAGGGTTTAAACAACTTAATTCAAAGCATGAGTGTGGTAGAACAATTATTCGGATTTCTTTCAATGATCTTCTTCACCTCACAAACGCAAGTTTCGGTTTTAACTAAGCAAATTTATATCTACATGACACCTCAGAGTTAGTGAATCTCGGATTAATCTCCCAATTCCATAAGTGATAACCAATTCCAGAAAATCCTTTGAAAAAGAAAAATTCAATTAATGGTGTAGACTGTGCCTGATGCTTTGACTTTTTTTACTTGTGCATCCGTCTGTTTTTGGCTCGCTCATTTTTCCACTCATTTTTATTTTGTTTTTGTTTTTGTTTCTTTTCTTTTCTTTTTGTTTTTTTTTTATATATTTTTTTTTTATTATGCGGATATATCTGTCCTATGGACTTCAATCCAACATAGCTCTCACTTTTTTCAGCCTACACCCTTGTTCAATTAAGTTCGATTAGGGAAGGATTTCTGAGTCTCGCGCAAAGTCTCCTACGGGCACCAAGCCTTTCGGAAACTCTTGGCCTTGCGCGTATGAGACTTGATTTTCAATATGTAAAATGGGTTTTTAATTGAAGACCAAAGGTACTAAGGTATCATAAGGCATCATAACTCACTAATTATTTACCTCTTCTTGTGCCATGAGGTTATATCACCGAAATCACCAAACAGAAAATTTTGAAATAAGCCCTCAAATTGCATTGTTTTCCCCTAAAGTGCACAAAACTTACCATTTTTATCCTAAACAAAAAGCAAACAAACAAATTCTCTAAGATACAAGATACAATTCCTACAATTTACCCCCCCAAGCCTATCCATTGGCACCGACTCGGTGCAACAAACAAAACAAAGAAAGGGAAAAAGAGGAGATGAGAAAACTCACAATGGTGATCAATCCTGCTGTGGAGGTGCAGCAGTCTCTTGAGATGGTGGACGCCTAGGTCGTCTGCGCCTCGGTATCGGATCAGCTGAAACAAATCCAGAGCGCGACATGTGTGTGTATATGCGGTCGGTCCGATGGTAAGTGCCATGCTGCTGATCTGCCATCTCATCAACATCGCCTGCTAGATCATTGTATTGGACGTGCATACGTCCCATCTGCGTGTTGAGCTAAGTCATGTCAGAATGAGAAGTGTTGAACTGGCCTGTCATGTAGGTCTGATGCTCGCCATACTGGTCATGTATATAGGTGCGGAGGTCGGCAATTTGTTGGTCGACGGAGGTGAACCGCTCGTCCATATAAGAGCGCAGCTGTGTGTACTGTTCATCACTGCGAGAGGCCAAATTGGTGATGTTGGTGTTCATTGTTTGCATCAGTTCGTACATCTGCTGCGGGGTCGCTTGGCCGGGACCCCAATAAGGAGGAGACGGGGCATGAGGCTGTTCTGGCGGAGGCATCCCAAACGGATCAATTTGTGGCTGTGCGGCAGGCTCGGCACCTGGCTGATGCTGGTCATTGTTAACTCGAGCGAAAAAGACAAACAAGGCCAGGCCCACTTTCAGGCCCATCAATCATTTGATTCATTTCATTGTTTTAACTTTTAACAGCAAGAGTAAAGTGTAAACCAGGAAACAAGGAAAAAGAAACTTCTTCAAATTACATCCATCCGATTTACTGATCCATTACATTAGAAGCTTCGGTCCATTTCATTTATTGTCCATGCACATTCAAAAAAAGTTAAAACCATTTTTACTTCCTATACATGATTTCAAGATTTTTTTTTCGATACTGTGGAAAAGGCCCAGAAAAATAATATTTTACAGTCGGATCCAAAAAGGAAAAAAATAAAAAATAAAAAATCTCTATGCAACACCAAACATTAATAATCACTTTCATCTGAGATATCTTAAATTTAGAGGTGGAACTAAATTTTTTTGATAAGAGAGGTTAATTTTTTTTCTATAAGAACAGTGGATTTATTATCCACCTATTTTTATTAGAAACTATAAAGATCAAGTATAAGTATCTAAAGCAGGTATTTAAAACTTAGCCAAACTGTTTAGTTACAAAACATCCATATCTGTTTCATAAAGCAGCACAAAAATTACACAAAATAACAAACAACTAAAAAAAAAAATACGATAACAATTATTAGTAATCCAATAGATCTCAGTCTACATCATCATCATCACCTAAGGCGTCGCCAGACGTTGGATTTAATAGGCTGTCAGGCCTAAAATCCTCTCTGGGAAGGTCCAAAAAAGGGGCCTGACCCCTGTCCTCCTCTATCTCCGCCATGGAGGCCAGGATCTCCTCCGCATGATGTTCTCCTCCTCCGCATGATGTTGATAAGGTAATTCCTTAACATTAGAGAGTATTACGAGGCTCAAGTTTAAGTAAAAATCATCATTGCAAGACTGACACCAAAAAGTAGTCAAGGAAAATGCAGGGATAGAATCCTTGAAACACACTCTATTATTTTCAAGCCAAACAGTTCAAGAGAGGTTAAAATTTAAAATGCATAATGCATGGTCAAGTTTGAACTCAAGTCTTCACAATAACAAACTAAAATTCTAATTATTAGGCTGCAAACACATATGCGATAATTTGTAAAGAAATATTAAAAAAAAAAAAAAAAATTAAATTTTAATATACATAATTAAAAAAAAATTAAATCATGTGAGTGTCTGTATTAAAAAAATTTCGATATCTATTTGAAATGCAAGTGGCAATATTATTTTGTTTTGAGATTTGTGAAAAAAAGAAAATTTGAACGATTCATATGAACTCAAAAGTTTCAGATATCTGAGGAGAAAAAGACGCCGACAAGCACAAGCCAGCACGTGGGACTCGATGTGGTTATTCTGCGGACTCGATTGTGCAGAGGGCTGGGAGAGCTTTTCGGCCGTATATTTGATATTAGAAACTTGCAACACCAAATTCCACATGGTACAATACGCTTAAGATCCCTGAACAAAAAGTTCGGAGAAATTCACAAGAAAAATCGCTCAGAGGGAGAGAGAGCTTGACCGACAGGCGACAGCCAGAATTATATGCATTTTTCTTTTCTTTACTGCACAAGTCAGAATAGTATGCATTGTTGCATGGATACGGGTGCGGATACCGTATTGGATACGATACGGAACGGTGATACGGTAATTTTCAAAAATCAATTATATGATACGTCTATTATATATATTATTTTTTATTATAATAATTAATATTATTAATTCAATACTTGAATTAAATATAAAAAATTCAAGGCAGTCCAAATATACATTAAATATGTTAGCTACAAGCTTCTAACACAAAAACAAATTAGTGCAACGGTTAAGGAGTATGTCGTTGTTGCCGTAGGACCCGGGTTCGATTCTCCCTGACGCTAATTATTTTGGCAAGGTCCATGAGCGTCTCCCTGACGCTAATTATTTTGGCAAGGTCCATGCGCGTCTCCCTGACGCTAATTATTTTGGCAAGGTCCATGCACGGTGCATGGTGCACAACTTTGGGCCGGTGCATGCACGGGTTCACAGCTAGAAAATTGTTCGGATTCTTCAGAATCAGCAGAATACACGTATCCTGACCGTTTTGAAAAGATGCATGCTAATTTAGCCGAAATTTTTATTTTTACCGTTTTAAAAAGAAGTAATTATAGTTTGATCATAGTTCTATTGCTAACACAGCTACAGTTTCAAACTACAGATAGAAATTAAGTGTCATATATATATACATACGATGCAATTGGGTTGCAAACTGTGCACGTCCAGCTCGATAGAAACATGTGACCACATCATGTGGGACTGCCCCTACGAACGAAGATTCTGAACAGGACTCCTTGCCCATCATAATGTGTCCTTACAAAGAGGGGGTATAGCATACTAAATATCTGACTTAGAGGGCTACACGGGCGGCCACCAAATGATAGGGCACGCTGGAACATAATTTGGGCAGCAGAGGCTTGGGCCCTATGGAGGGAGCAGAACATGGAACATGAGGTTTTTTTTTTGACAAACATAGAGTGGTGCATCATTTGATCAATGATACGCACTTGAGATATGTCGGTTTATGAGCTCCTTTTAAAGCAAATGAGTTAATTTTATGAGCTTGTAAATTAGTTATAAAATTAGAATCTTGTGTAAATAAATTTTTTTATCAATATATTTGTTGACGTTTTCGTCAACCATAATATATATATATATATATATGAGGAGGGTTCCACTGCACTATCTTTTGGTGCACCTAAATGCACCCAAAACTCATATGGTGCATTTTCAAAGTTCAAATAGTCGATTCAAACCTTCCAACGTGTTTTTCATATTAAAATGTGCTTGGAGACCAAATTTTACATTTTTTGGAAATTTTTTACTATTTTTTCAGAATTTTTGAAAAGTTTAGTTTAATCAAATGTTTAGTTTAATCAAAAATTCTGAAAAAATAGTAAAAAATTTCCAAAAAATATAAAATTTGGTCTCCAAGCACATTTCTATATTGAAATGTGCTTGGAGACCAAATTTCTGGACCACCGGATCAGAGATTTTCAAAGTGGCTTAATAAATAGTAAAAAAATTCCAAAAAATGTAAAATTTGGTCTCCAAGCACATTTCAATATTTAGAACATGTTGAATGGTTCGGATTTTCAAAATCCAAAAAGTGGCCCGAAGTAAAGGGGTGGGTTTACTTTGCAAAGCACCGTAGCCTTACTATATATATATACTCAACTATAAAACCTATCGAATTGGCTTCAAACGATGAGTCCAAACCGTTGAAATCCTTCTACCTTACGAGTGATGCGTCTACATGCAAAAAAATTGAAATTTAAAATTAATTTTGTATAGAGTCAAGTGGTCAAAAGGCGTCCAAAAATGAATGCATTAAAATTAATTTATAAACATTCTAATTTTGACCACTTGACTTTATACTAAATTAATTTGAAAGTTTAAAATTTTCACATGTAGATACATCACTCGTAAAGTAAAAGGATTTCAACAGTTTGGATTCGTCGTTTGAAACCAATCCGATAGGTTTTAGAGTTGAGTTCACAAAGGAGCTTGGTGAACTTAGGAACACCCTAGTTCTACTCTATGTATAAATATATATATATATAGGAAATTGCTAATATGCTATGCATAGTATAGAGGGCCTCCGTGCTACGGCTCAATATTTGAGTTTTCAAAATCCTAACGGTCGATCCGGACTATTCAACATGATCTCCATATGAATATGTACTTGCAAACCAAATTTTACATTTTTTAGAATTTTTTTACTATTTTTTTAGATAGGTAGAAAATCATTTGATCTGAAAATTCTGTACCATTCAGATCAAGTGTTTTTCTACCTATCGAAAAAAATAGTAAAAAAATTCTAAAAAATATAAAACTTGGTTTGCAAGTACATATTCATATGGAGATCGTGTTGAACGGTTCAGATCGACCGTTAGGATTTTGAAAACTCAAATATTTAGCCGTACGTAGCACGGAGGCCCTCTATGCTATGCATAGCACCGTAGCCAACTTTGAAATCGTTTGTTCCTAGGCCGTAGAACAAACACTTCGGTTTTTACATTTTCAAAATCTAATCAGTCGATCCAAACCATTCAACATTCCATTTATATTAAAATGTGCTTGGAGACCAAATTTTACATTTTTAGAATTTTTTTTACTATTTATTAAGCTAGTTTGAAATCGTTGTTTTCAATGATCTAGACATTTTTCACTCTCTATTAAAATCAACAATTTTAAAATTAGCTTAATAAATAGTAAAAAAAATTCAAAAAATATAAAATTTGGTCACCAAGTACATTTGAATATAAAAATCACATCTAACGATTTGGGTCGATCGTTTGGACTTTGAAAATCAGAAATTGGTTGCACCACGGCTTCGGAACAAACGTTTTGATATTAGCCAACCTCTATATATATATTTCTGTGGTCAAAGTCGTTGCTTTAATTTGTGTGGGTATTCAAAAATGATTTTGGCCAATCCAAGTTTGATATTGGTCGCGAGCCGCATGAAAACTAAATTTTTTTTATCAAAGCCATCCACAGTTTCTAACTTTTGAGAAAAAAAAAAAGGGAAATATGTTTATATTTTTTAAAATTTATGATTATTTGGTTTAATTTTTTTTTTTTCACAAAGATAGTAAAATAAAAATTTGGGCTTATTTAGCGAATGTGCCGCCCGGTTTACCTTATAAGCGGATTTTTTTTTTTAACTTTATTCAAACTAATGTAGTCTAGAAGTTAGTCCATTAATTTGTAACGTTAAATGAAGCCCTTATTTTGGTGAATAATAACTTTCGCTTTTATGTTATCTGTACTCCTTACTTTAAACTTAATATATTTATATTTTTTACTTTTTAAAGTATTTATATTAATTTGCTGACAAATTAAGAAGTTTATAATTACGTTTGCATTGGTAGTGTATTTTTTTTTTTTTACTTATTCAATGAAGTAACTTTGAACTTTTTTATAATTAATTGTTTACAAGAAATATGAGGAACATTTTAATATTAAATAAAAAATCTTGTGAATTGTGAATTAAAATAAATAAAAATTGTTTATAAGCACGTGGCTGGAGGCGCAAAAGTGTATCACAAGTTTTGTGTTGGAACGAGCGGCTCATGCTTCTCTTCTCTTCTCTTCTCTTGCGGTACGACTTGGCAGCTTCAAAGCTCCGTTAGCGACCCAATTAAGTCTAAAACGAGAAGCGCAAAAGGAAAACAACGCCTGGTATAGTGCCACGCGCGGTATATACTCTGTTTTTGTTTCTTTCCTTGTTTTTTTCTTACTTTTATTTCCCTTCGTTGAATGCTCATTCGTATCTGCCCTTTTCTGGGATATTTCCTTCGTTGAATGCTCAATACCATACCTTTTTAAGTTCTAACCTAAACCCTCGCTGCTTGACAAAAAGTTGCATTGACGGTTGAATTAATTGATAGCACTTTTGGTTCGTCACATCTGCTGCCCACTACATATATATATATATATATAGCCAGGGTCCAGAACTCCAGGGTCCCCATAAACAAAACACAAGGGAAGAGATCTAGATTCTAGAGAGCTTAATTAACTCAAAAACAAAATGGCAGGGGTAGTTAACAGAGTGCTCCGGACAAAAACACCTCTGCAATGGGACCTCCCGACATCATCCTCATCTCCATGCCATCTCCCATCTGTAAGATCCCCGTTACACCACCAATTCAGCGGAGGCCTTGCATCGCAAAACAGAGCTCAAGCAAGATGCAATCTACAACGGGGTAAAGCTGTGCTGATACCAGTGCCTCAGAACAAGTGCCAACCTTCTCTACAAGAAGGCAAATGGAATCACTTCATCACTTATCTTCACAATTTGTCTCAATCGATGTTTAGGCTCTTCCGACCATGGAGAAACTGTTGGGTTGAAGCTCTTGAAATTCTCTTTGAGAAGGTACGACACATTCACATTTATTGATGTAATTTTAATCCCTTTTAAGTCATGATCTGGTCTGTCAAAACTAATTAATTAATTAGATTTATTCTATTGCTTTGTTGAAAACAAATAAAAACAGGGTATCATAGGGTCCCAATCTTTTGCACTCATAGCTGTGGCAGGATCTCTTATTGGTTCCATCTTGTGCTTTGTTGAGGTAATTAATCTAATTAAATTTCAAAGCTTTATAGATAATTTGATAATTCATTGGCTGGAATAAGCCTAATAAAATAGGAAATTTATCATTTGTAGGGTTGTTTCCTTGTTCTAAAATCCTCGACTGAGTATTTTCACTTTATGTCTTCAAAAATCGATCAAGCCCTTATCGTGAAGCTCCTTGTTGAAGCAATAGGTAAAGTGCATGCAATTTTCACATACTTACATCTTCTGGTAATACATCCATTTCATTTTTCCATCAATTTCAAATCATGGTTGCATATATTAATTATGTGATTGTGCTGCCATTGTTGAACAGACATGTTTCTGATTGGAACTGCTTTGCTTACCTTTGGAATGGCTTTATACGTCATGTTTGTGGGCTCAAATGATTTGCAATGGAGAGGATCTCACACTTCCGAATCCGACTTTGGCTCATTTAACCTCAAGGTTAAAATTTATCAGTACTAGTTAATTTCAGAGTCATTTCTACACATTGTCTCGCTTCTAAGCGTTATAACCTTGATTTTATTACATATTGACAGAAGCTAAAACAAGGAATGGAGGCACAGTCGGTTGGACGAGCAAAAACAAAAGTTGGTCATGCCGTGCTGTTACTGCTGCAAGCAGGGGTGATGGAGAAATTTACAGATGTGCCCCTTGTTAGCTGTGTTGACCTGGCTTGTTTCGCAGGAGCAGTACTGGCCTCCTCTGCTAGCGTCTTCCTTCTGTCTAGACTCATCATCCATCCAAACCAGAAATGAAGCATGCTTGTACATAGAATTTAGATAGAGTGCCACCGGACTTCGCCCCCCGTTTTACTCACCATTACTGCTCATGGACTCTACGTTGTTTTGATTTATAGGATGTATATTTTTCCTTTTTCTATCTGATTTAATAAATTCGTAGCACTATTATGATGTTTTATTATCACACAAGAATCCCATAAGATGAAATAGCTAGATAATAGTGATAGCTTCCTAGCGATGGTGAACTCTTTGTATATTTTCTTTTGTACTCTCATCCTAACATATAGTCTTAAACTTTTGTATTTAATCCTAAGAATCTGAATAACGAGATTATAAAGTTTCTATTTTTGATAGCTTTCAAAAAATTTCCTTATTTGTTGTATGTTTAGTTATGAGCAAGCTTTTTGTGCCTGTAGTTAGGTGCATCAACAGTAGATCATGCATGCTAATGATAGTACCAAAGAGGACGACACTTTATACCTTTCAAAGGATTAATAAATAAAAAGGAAGATTAAAAAACAGATACAATTATAGACATCATATGCTAAGTTCAACACTTTTCCTAACAGTTAGAGTCTTAGAGACACTGGCATAGTACAAGGAATGAACTGCTAGAATAATTGAATTCCTTGTCACTGAATTTAATTAAACTTCCTTATTTCTGACATCTTATAGATGAACCTAACACGAACATAAATAAATTACATAAATAAGTGATGAAATAGTTCGGATATTGTTAATTAGGATTCTTTTGTACAGAGTACAGACATCATTGAGGTGCCCATTCATATTGATGTCAAATATGCCCGTATTACGCTTAATTCCTCTTATCGATATGCATAAAAACTAATTTGTATGTTGCTTGAAGAGGAAACAAGAAAAAAAATGAAGGCTTTCGCTGGTATTTTTGTATACTTGCCCGTCAATCTACAATTTCAACATGTATCCCTTGGTACCAGTGTCTCTTGGAAACATAATTTAGTATTATTTCAGAGCCATTTGCTATCTCTCTGGATGATAAGCCTCAAATTATTTCCAAAAAAGCCTAATGAACACTTAATCGTTGAACAATAAGTGGTACAAATTAAATTAGTTTAACCTGTCTCAACCTAGACATACCGTCTTTTCTGAGGGACCAAAATTGCATACTAAGTTCATTGTCCTTGCTAGTGATGAAGTACCTTCAGATCATAAAAAGGCATTGGAAATCCACAAATAAATTTGTAGAAGAAAATAAAGGTCGGGGTAGCGGGATTTCAGAGGTGTTGCTTGAGATAAGCACCCATAAATAATGGAGTACCTAGTGGAGATGGCCAAAAGGTCACATTTCTAGGGAGGCCAAAATTTTCTGCATATCAATTTCTGAAGGCACAGTCTCAGTTGGATATATCTTTTGTACCATCTTTACGAAACTGGCATACTTGTCCAAAAATTCTTTCTGCAATTAAGAAGAATATTTTGCCTTAAATAAGTATATTTTGAGAGTACTATATTTGTCCTGTATATATGTATGTCATCGGTTCACAATTTAACCCTTGTCTCTGCTGTCTTAAGAGGGATAATATATATACCTTGCATTTGTCCCACAAAGAAGGAATAAGTTCTTCTACAGTCAAATTCTTTTGCAACTTCTTGTACATCGCACTTTGGGTCTTGTCTAGCTGCATCAAAAGATAGGATAAGCAAAATGAGTGCACTGACTCACTTAAGCTGCAAATGATAGAATAACTCGAATAATTTTTGTCTACAAATCAAGACATACTCCAGATATGGTAGATTTTAAAACTTTACGTAGCTCCCCTTTGGACATTCCCATTTGAATAGGTATCTGCAATATTCATTCCATGCATTGAAGCAATTCAATATATCATGCAGCCATACAATTAATTAGGCCCGAGTACATGAACTCCATTAGATTTTTTTTCTATATACAGGAAATTGGAAGTACCTCCTCAGGTGGCATTTTGCCGATCAATAGTTCCTCAGTTTTTCTTGCAAATTGAAATAATTTCTCAAAGTGCTACACAGAAATACCAGTTAGATATATCATGTGTTGATCTGGCACAAACAAACACTAGTACTGAGTACAGGACAAGTACTTACGATATAGATGACCATATTGATGTGACGCAAGCAAGCTTGTTCATAAGCTTCACTTGCTTGATGGTAAAACTTTGCAAGTGTTGGGATGCTATTCGCTAAATCGTAGAGACCATTTTGAAATGCAGCATAGTTTTCGAGAAGCATTATATCAGCATACTTGGGTTCCACTTGAGCAATCTTCTCCAACGTCACAAACATTATGCTCACTATTTTGGTGTAAGCTTGATCTATCAGATCCCTAGAACTACCATGTACGTATTCCTCCAACCGCGTAGCAAGTTGAGCAAACCTTGAAAACAGAAGATCCATCAATTGTTGCAGCTTGTTCGAATAAAACACTATATTGCTACAACTAAATATTATATACTTCAAATAAAAAGATTAACAGAAAATATGCTAGGAGGTAAAGTAGAATATGTCTGCAAAGAAAACCTCGGAATGTAGGCAAGAACTCCAAATGTTCTTGCATTTCTATCGTACTTCTCAACTTGAAAACATGAGTCATCAACAAACTGAAACAAGCATAACACAGCACTACCTACGTTAGTCACAATAGCTCCTTACAGTTACAAGATAACATCCAACTGCATATATACTCAAAAAGCAGGTTCAGCCATACCACACTAAAAAATGAATGAATTCTGCTCTCCAATTCGCCAAGCAAAACATGCACAAATGCAGCATTCTCAGCCTTATGGCCAGCTAGATATCGATCAGTGATCCCATACATTGTTATGCAACACCATATATCAATATTTGACGCCCAGTCAATTATTGCAAAGAAATCATCCTACAATACCATGTAAAAATGATCAGTTGGTTCTATTCATTAAATTTGCAATGAGCTAACCTATTCAGAAAAATAGGAAGAATGAATGATAAAAAATATAAACTGACTCTGTTTACATAAATATTGAAAAGCTATATGCACCTCAACACCTTTTAACATATTGTTCAGGCAGTCATTTAGCATTGCCATCTCAATTGCATTATTAGCGTTACCTGTAAAAGGCCAAAGAATTGCAACTAATGAATTCAATTGCCTAGAACTTAAATTACATAGCAATTTCTTTGTACGATTATTGGGAAATATAGGCTCCTAGCTAGGTAGCTAGCTACATTGGGCAATCATTACCTGTAGTACAGGAAATGGCAGCAGTATGACCAGAAGAGGTAGTTTGGGCATCAACAGATGATGATTCAGGAGAACTTTCAAAGCACATCAAATGTGAAAAGAAAGAGCTCTACATATATATAGAGATTCATTATTAAAATATTGAGATGTGCAATAGGCACAGTATGAGATGTTAGTTATGGAGAACCAATATATTGTTAAAATGAATAGGGTAAAATTACAAAGTGGACCTCGTCTATGAGGAGAGGAACAAAAACATTGATAATCTTTGCATATGCTTCAGAAATGGGCTTGCTGTCAGCATAGCTTCCTGTTTGACCCGTAAAGGGCCCTTCTAGTGGTACCCCATTATTTCTTGCAACCTTTACGCTAGCACGTAGCTCATTTGAAAAGCAGCTAGCCTAACAAGCACATAAAACAAACAACAGATCGTCTAAATGTTAGTTAGTTTAGTGGTTGTATATATTCTCAAAAAGTTGAAGCATCGTGCATTTTATGAAAACATTAAGAACTTTGGTACCTCTTTCCGAAGAAGTTGGTTAAGAGATTGGCAGTATGACATCCTCAATGGACCCATGCAGTTCTTGTCAAGACTCTGTGACAAGTAATTTAACTAAATAGCCGTAATCAAGATTTATCTCAACTGCATACAAATTAGGACTATTACCTTAATCTGCTGGAGGAGGCGTGCATAAACCCTGCACTTGTACCTAAGTTCAGAATGGTCGGGCCTTTTTAGCTGTCCTTTCTAAAAAATAAGCACTAAAAGATTATTTATAGAAGTACATATGTGTAAGCGTTGTATGTTTGAAAGCATGCACAGGTTTATACTTTCAATATATTTAGCAAATCAATTGCTTAAAAAAAGCACCTGAGAAAAGTTGCTCTGATCATTTATCATATAGTCAATCAAAGTAGGGAAGTATTGAGTAAGAAATTCTGATGCTCTACGAACGAAAGTGCACCTCAATAGAATAAACTCTGCACGTTTCTCCCTGACCTGTTGAGATTTCATATTAAAACTATATAAAAAAAAAACAAAACCAGAATTTAAATTACAGGCAGCGAAAGCATCTCAGCAAAGCATGTTACAAGTCACAGTATTGATCAAGAAGTAAAAAAGACAGAGGAGTTGGCATATACCGCTCGCAATTTTGCATAGGAGGGGTCCAAGTTGGGCAATTCAAGGTCTCGAATAGCACTTGTCAACCATTCGCATGCTTCAATATTCTTTGACATATTATTCTCATCAAACGATCCCACAGTCAAAGCTTCTTCATACTGAAATGGATCAAGTGATCCAGAATCGATGGCTGTTTCTTGAGCATTTAGAAGAAAACTGAGTATTTTGAATGTAAAAAGATAAACAAATAGATAGGTTTTGTAACCTCATGAGGAATTTGCAAGTGCTCCAGAAGTTTATCAAGTTCCTGAATAAGTGCTTTATTATTTTCGGATTGGAACTCTAGCTTGTTGTTACGATATTCGATCTGCAGGATAATTTAAAAAAGGCATCTTATAAATTGTTGACAAAATTTGTAGCAAATTTAAAAGATCAAATTTACATAGAGAATTTTCAGGTACAATTAAGAACCAAGTCAGTTCTGCTGATTTGGCTTTTTTTTTTTTACCTTTGATGCAAAGATGTACTGCCAACAATGCTGCCTCCTTTTAACAGTGACATATAAAATTATAAATGGATAATTATGAAAATATATAAAAAAGAAAACGCACAGATTCAATGTCCTCTCTCATATGCCTGAGCTTGACATTGAAAATAGCGAGCCACTCGTCCATATCTTCCATTAAAATGGTAGCTGCCTCTAGACCTCGTATCACCTGCAACCCCAAGCACGTTTTAAAAAACATTGAAGTTCACATTGCTTCTTTCTTGTCAATTCTCGTACCAAAGGAAAAACAGAATGAAAAAGAAATATATTGCATGTGACATGTAGAACCTCATCTACAACAGATTCAGTCTCTAGTATAGCATGGACATTTGCTGATTCCAAGGCCAAAAGTTCACGCTTCATTCTTTCTGAAAATGCTTCAGCTTCACCGACTCCCATAAGATAGCTACACACATTTATTCTCACAATAAAAAAAATGTACTGCATACAGAGTGTTTCACTTAGTGCGTGCCAACATTTGCCATACATACTAAAAATTTGTTCACTGTTTCCTAATATATCGTTGACTTTGCCAAATATTGTATACCACAGCTTATTGGAACCTTTAAAAAAAAAAAATTTGGCCTACTGGCAAGGAATACGCAAAAAAAAAAAAAAAAAATCACATGTTTAGGGCACTGCAGTCATGAATCTGCTCTAATTAGGGTTATTAGCTTAGAGCCTTAGAATGCAACAATTAGATTGTAAATTGTTAATTCATTACCTTCTACCTCCCCCTCATAGTAACACCCCCCCCCCCCCCCCCCCCCCCCCCCCCCCCCCCCTCCCCCACCCACCCACACACACAACCCCAACCCAATATTAGTTAGCAGGTGTTTCACCTACTGCCTCAAAAAAAGAAAAAAAAATATATCTTATCGAATGTTATACTAATAAGAGAAACATTAGACAAATATGAATAATGGTTCAGGTAGTCTAGGCATAGGCAATCATTAAGAGCGGGACACTTCGTATGGGCTCATATAAGTTTGTATTTGTTTGTATCAGAATGAAGATGCTTTCATTAAAATCTGGTGTATACTAAAACAGTAAAAACTTTTCATTTGCAATTTCAAATTTAATTCCTCCAGTTGCCTACGGAGATGCAATGGCACTTTAGTTGGTGTTTGTACCAGTCCTCATGGTTATTGTCATTGCAAGAGAATTTCTGGTTTCTTAAGTGTGATATCAGTGCATTTTTTTTTCATAAAAATCAGCAACATGGCATGCATAAAGTCATAAACACAATAGTACTGTTATGATGACAAATTAGAAAGTCATACAAACAAAAATATATTATAGAAGGGTTAAAGAAGGCACATACGTTCCAAGAAGGGCTTCCATGTCCTCCTGTTCAGCTTGAGAAACGAGGTCACGCTCAACTGTACCTTCTGATTCATTCTCTGTTACTGTAGAAGGCAATACAACAGGTCCATCACGCGTGACTTCTTGATTTAACTTATTAACCACTGTGTTTTCCTACAATATATGACCGTATTATAATAGAAGTCGTTTATGAATTTAAGACAAGTTTTTGGAGATCTCCAATATAAAAAGTATTATATAAAATTTTTTTCCTTTCGTTTCTAATATTTAATCTACTAGACCTCCCTTTTTGGTTCCACAAAAAAAAAGTTTACATGAATAAATGCTGACAATACTGGCTCTATTTTTATCCAAATGACTTGTGGCAGGTGGTGGGACAATTCATTGTCTTAAGTTTTTTTCTTATATTTCTTATATGGGTAAAGGTTTCCATATGTGAAAATTTCATCAATCTTATATGGGTAAAGTTTTAGATGTGCACAATAGAAGTACCTTAGCCCAAAGAGCCATCTCCACTATATCCATGCCAACAACTTTTGGTATACTCCCTAATACTTCCTTGCACAAGTTTAGTACACACATAATTATTCGGTTCCTGTAAGCAAGAAGCTAAGTCAATTTCTTCTTCGAAAAACTTACGCACAAATGTGCAACAAGTATTGGTCTTGTTAGAGTTACCTGTCATCCTTGTTGCGCATTGTCCACTGTGGAGGTGCAACACTCTGGAGTCTGAGGTTATCAAATCCCTAAACAATATCATGCAAATCAGGTACAATCATACTATATATATATAATGGAATAAGAACTAGATACTTAAACAAAATATACCAGCATAAATGTGCAGCCACTGGGATCACTCTGCATAACCTCCACTTTTGAGAGGTGCTTTAGTTTGTATATTTTTGCAGGCTGCATATGTGGAAAAGAACGAATAACAAAGTAATTAGTACCATATATATATTATATCAATGATAAGATGCACTTTGCTGCAGCCATCCTTTTGCAAAAATATAAACTTCTTTCAATTACTGCAAATTTCAAGTTTCAGGATTATCCTCTATTTAAGAATTTTATAGAAGTTAAATGTGAAAAAAGAGCAGAGGAGATCCGAGCTGACAATGGGATCAAAAGCAAGTCCGATGGGCATCCCAGCCATCCGATTTCAAGTTTATTTCAGTGAATGATTTTGATAGAAACGGATTCATCAATGAAGTATTCCATTTGGAAATTGGATGACTAGGAATTTATATATTTGTAAAAGGTACTGCATAGCACGGTAGGCATACGAGAATTCCCTTTTCTATGATGAAATTGAGAAAATTGAAAATCCAACAACAACAGTAATGCCACTGAGGAGTTTAACATGATTTCTTCTAGAATGCCATTTTATCACCTGACCATTAACTAAGGCAACTAAGCTGCACATCTACAATTGGAAATGGAGAGTTACCTCGAGAACACCACCATGAGAATACTTGAGAACTCGCAAGAAAGCTTTGGTCCTCTGTCCTTTGGATTTGGCTGTGCGACACACATGCATTGATATTGCATCATGGTATCATAGCATAACATAACATAACATAACATGAGAAAATAGGAGGAATAAGAACTGACTGGAAATGGCGAGGACACGAGGTTTCGCCATGTGGCGTGCCAGCTTGGTGGGTTTACCCCAGACTGCGCGGCTCTTGACAGTTCGGATGCAGAGCACGACCTTCTGCTTGCCACCACCGGATGCATCAATGGCAGCCTCGCATTGCCTCTTTAGTTCCATGTCATCGGCACTAGACTTTGCCATTGTGCTACTATAGAAGAATTATTATTTAGCAATTTCCAATTAGTTAATTAGAACAAACCTATGGTATGCATTAGAGTAAAATGTTAAACAAAATCAAATTAATTGGAGAATACAAAGAGACGGGAAGAAAGAAGAATCGAAGAGACTAAGGTTATTTTTGGATATAGCCTCAAAATCCACCCATCTATCGAAATTCGTTGAGGCTCATCTGCTTGCTAAAAATAGGAGAGCACCCGGACTTGATGGAAAATCGAATGATTAGTATGAGAATGTTGCAAAATTGGCCTTCCTTATATTTAGGCCCAATGGAAATAAGCCCATTGGGCCTAAATATATCTGAAGAACAATTTACATATCTCTGAAAAGAGGGAACATATATCCTATTCCTAGCCGAATAGTTAAATTTCTCAGTTAAAGAGGAAAACGTAGATTAGGTCTGTATTTTTGCTAATATTCAAGATTTTATAAAAAGAGGACACCTTATCAATTTTTATATTTCTAAAAATACTACAAATAAAAAATTTCGGCGAATTTAATAAGGCATCAACACAAGTAGCAACTTGCAACCCGTTGAAAGGAGGCTGCATACGGCCCAATATCAATTAGGTCCATCCAACCAGGTCCGACATTTTTATTAATATCCAAAATTAATTATAAAATATTAATTATATCCAGCTTAGCTGGGTAAATTTAAAAATGCCCAAACCGGCCGAAAAATGGTCGGTTGGATTAAAAATTGAAAATTAGATGGTTTTTTTTTTTTTTGAAATATTTATTAGATTACTTCTTTTGATGTATAATTAGCATAATTATACTAAAATACACTGAATTACTTGAAATTATGTTAAATTATGCTAATTAAGCTAATTTATGCTAAAGTACGCTAAATTACATTAAATTACGCTAATTACGCTAATTATACTAAAATACGCTAAGTTAGGCCGACTTTGTGCATCTTTCATAAATTATAAAAAATAGTAAAAAAATTTCAAAAATAGTAAAAATTGGTATTCTACAAGTTCATTATATAACCAATTTACTAAGCTACTTAGATCGAAAAATATAAATGAAAATCTTAATCGGAAACTTCAACTCAAGTTTTGAGGCTCTTCCCTTTGTTTTTTGGCAATTCTGAATTTCAAAAACGGCAAAGCAGTCATCGGCGCATGCATATTTTTGCAAGCTTTGCAAAAAGTGGTAATTTGCTAAAATCGAACACTCGAGCGCCGTTTTATGGTCATTTAAAGTTTCGTTGTCGTTTTTCGCCTAAGATATCCAAAATTTTTATCCTTTCCCGCAACTACCAATTCATTTTTCGTCGTCGTTTTTGGCTAAAGTATATTTGATAAAACCCTACTTTTGCTTGCGCAGTAGGGAATGGAGAATGGAGAGGGAGAAGCAAAGGAGAAAAAATAAGAGCCAAATCATGGAACTGAATTGGTATCGTACTGAAAAGATTTGAGGATTTTGCGTTTGGATAGGTACATCTACTTTTTGAATTTCTCAAGGGGCGTATACAAAATCTCAGTACTAATTACTAAATCAGAATCCCATGACTCCAAAATCTCAGTACCAACTCACAAGGGCTACATGAAATTCTGTATGGAACTAAATGGTGTCAGGCAATTTTCGACCATCAATTATTGTACAGTCCGTATCCAGTCTGGAACTACCAAATAACCCTTCACAGTTCACAGTTCACACACAACCAAAATTTAATTTGCATCCTTTTCCATGTCTCCTGTTTATTCATTTCATTGCTGGTTCCCTAACAAGTCCTTCAATTTATCAGAATATTCATCAAGGTGCATGTTCATTGTTCTGACAATTTAACCAATCAAAATTCAAAACCGTATAGATCAAGTCAAAGGTGGTCCTTTCATTTGTTTAGATTGTTTTTTCTTTCTCTTTCCCAGGCGGAATGGGCAGCAACGCTTGTCAACTTCTAGGAGCAGATCTCAGTTATGCATTTTAAAATAAACACAGAGAAGACAAAATCAATTTCCAGCTGAACAGATCGTAAATGGGGTCAGTTCAACCTAATTAAAAATATATAACATTTGAAGTGAAAATTCAAATATAATATATATCAATTATCATGAGGATGCATAGTTGAACTGACAAGACATTACATACATTTAAGCCAAATAGAGTTCAAAATGGGAGTCAAAATAACTCCTTAATTGATAACAAATAATTGGGAGTTTCACTAAAAAAAAAAAAAAAAAAAAAAGATTGCATAAACATGATCATAGCTAGGTGGACGCAAGTTGTTTTGACAGCAAGGCGATTTAACTTGCGTAGCATGAGGTCGCCTGTCACCGTGAAACGGGCGACCTGATTCAACTTGGAATGCTTCCTTGCAGAGAACAAAATTATATCCGCTCAATAGGATCGGTCTTATTTCGGTTCTCAATTTTTGTGCTTCTGAACCGAATTATTTTCACTCAAAAAGTTCACTCAAGATCATTTAATCCCTCACAAATCAAAACATCTCGAAGTAAAAATAACAAAAAGGAGAAAAAAAAAAGACTTGTCATTTGATTTATTTGGTCATCCGGGTATTGTGTTCATATTTCGATCAGGTAATAATCCTACTCTAAGCTTAATCAGGTATCTTGAGTCAGCATCAACTGATTGATGTGCATTTTTCATTAGCACAAGAGAAGCATTCCCTGATGAAAAAGCAAATGAACCAGTGCCGCCCACAATTGCCAGTTGCTCTGCTCTTCTCCGTCCTCCCATCAATTGTCTTACCTCGATGCAAAGACTCCCCGACAATTCTGGCAGGTTGAACATTGCCAAGTGTACAATATTAAAAGAGGAAAGCAGCGAATCCTTGTGAGGCAAGACAAAACCAATCAAAGTACCGACAACTGGAGAACTATGATCCGGTCCCATTGTCAGCCTGTGCCTGAAAACATACGCTGATGCCGGTTCACCATGTCGAGTTGTGCTTTGGTTGCGGGAATAAGGTTGTACATAGAGGGAAAGGGAAATCCAATCATAATCAGCTGAGGAGGTTTGATGTGATCTTTTAGGGATTGGGGAGACAGTTGCGAGGAGGACAACGGCAAGGATTGCGGCCGAGACCGACACAAAGAATATGATCCTTGCAAGCATTGTTTGTTGTCATGAGAGTGGGGTATTAATTGTTTTCATGAGAGTTGAATCTAATTTGCAGTGATGTGGGTTTAGGTATACTTGCTCCATCTTGATTTCGTCTTTTAATTCCTAGCTAGAATTGATCTGTACGACTACGACTACGACTACGACTGTACCAGTACCATTATCAAAGGGATTTTCATCTGAAAACTTTAATTAATTGCTTTATGTACGACTAAGGAGCAGTTAATCCCATAATCCCATGTGACCTCAGTTTCGTTTCTGCCTTTCTGGATTTCTAATTTTAAATATACGTACTGTACCCTTTTCTTTAATTAATATGACAATTTTATTACTGAGTCCCTATATTTGTTAAAACTCATTCTCCACAGATAAATAAATCTCTTATAATCTCTGAGCAGATGTAACCAGGCCAATCATTTTGTTTCTGCGGTAGCGGTACATACTATAATGAATTAGAATAGAAGAAATAAACAATTGAAATGGAAATAATCAAATAAACTGAACGAGTCGATCCTGACAAATTTAATTAATGTATCGGGCTGGCCTATATCTATATGACTATATCTGGGCTGATAATTAATGCAATTAATGTACGTGGTCGTACCAAATCAGTATCCTCATCCTGACCCAATTTAATTCAATCATTTTGTGGGACTGGGGGGCCATCTCATCATTTTGAGAAATCACTATCACTATCACCTCCCTCCATATTGGATCGTTTGCTTTTCCTCTTCAAAAATTCCAGTGTCTTAATTTCATGCCCTCGAGCTCTCACACAAATCACAATATATTTGTGTGTTCTACGACTACGATACACAAATATTTTAGATTGGAGATGATTATCACTTTATCAGTCGGCATGGGATAGTAGGTTGCACGTGGATTCCAATCCAGGGCACGAGATGTGGTCATGGATTCCAACTCAAATGATTCGGATGGAACTAATCCAAAACTATAATTGAGGGGGAGGGGGAGGGGGAGGGGGACCCATGACCCACCATGACCCTTCCATGCAGCCAGCAAGCTAGGGACAACATCAAGGGCTAGAACATATTTTTATTTCTTCTCTCTTCATTTTTTTATTAAATAGCGGAGAACAGTAACATATTCCCTTGAAATTGTGCTGTGCAGAGACGACTAGCTATTGTATCGGTAGGACGGAGACAGAGCTCTGCACTATGCTTTCTTTATCAATTGTAAATCATTTTAACTTAGATTCTTGTCCTCCTCTTTCTCTACCGTTTTATTCGAATTTAAGTATTAATTAACTCGTTCGTCGGTGTTTGTTCCTCTATTAATTTAATTGTGACATCCTGTATTCCTGCTGGATCCTCCATTTCTAGAACAACTGCTACAGCATGCATATCCTCTGTTTATCTCATTTCAAGATGTCTATGTTGGATCATTATCCAACATTGAGCATATATGTAATATAATCATGAATTGTATACTGTCATGTATGATTGTCTAACTAAAGTGATCTAATATGGATTAAGGATATTTGACAATAATATGCATTCATTAGAGTGTGGTCCATAAATGTGTAGAATAATACAGACAAAACTCATACTCATTGATGGACTGATTATGAAATTTGCAATTAAGAATAACTACTAAATGTGGAATAGCTTTTCATCTAAATCTAGATATCTAATTTTGGATGTCTAAATATAGACGTCTAAAATTGGACATCTATATCTGGTGCACCAGATTTAGAGTTAGCATATATAAGGATTGGTCCCCATTACACAAGATATAATGAAAAACACAGATTCTGAAAGAAGTTATTCTCTATAGAAAATACAGATCTGTGTGTCTTCTCTCTTCTTCCACAATCAAAGAATAGAGATGAGAGATTCATTAAGAAAATTGAAGATGATCTCTCAAGGGCCAAGTCTTGCTGTTTTGGAAGATCTATTCCTACGACCATACGACAAAACAACAAGAAGGGTTTCTTGCCATTAGAGTCAAGTCTCGCGCTCACGGAGACGGTTGGCAATCTCTCAAAGGATCGAGTTATTCCATAGAAACATCTATTGAATCAGGTATTATGTTCCGCACTTAAGATTTATGTTTTATTAGTCGACTTTGGCATAGGACGGTCCTTAGGATTAAGGTGGGGAAATGTTTCTCCTTCCCTAGGGTGTAAGTGTTTGACCCTTAAATGAGATGTAATTGTTTGACCTTCCCAACAAATAGTATCAGAGTCTTTCTATGCCAAAAGTTTAGGTCTTTCTTGATCCAGAGAGAATTAGAATTAAATTGATGATTTCTTTGTCGAATTTTTTGTTGGATCTTCTTGATTGGATTTTATCTTGAAATTAAGATTTTGGAAGACACAAATTTAAGGATTTTGTTCATTAATTATGGTTCTTAATTGCCCAGATCTGATCATTAGGTTAGGCTAGAATTTACTAGAAGATTTCCTAATTGAAATCGTAAATTTCTGACCTAAATTCAATCCTGGCGACACCGAAAAATTGAGAACCTTTTTTTTTCTTTTCCTTTTATGACAGGTTTTGATGTGGTTAGCAAGAAAACCACATATTTTTAATTGTAACTTGTGCCTGAACGGCATTTGATACTATAAACCTTCTTCCATGTTTCCTTGATTCCTTCCCTGAATTACATGTTTTCTGTTTTTTGAGCAGGCAGTTCAGATTTTCTTACTGTGCTACAAACATGATCAATAAACCAAATTAACAAAAAATCACATGAACGGGTGATTTGTGGCCAAGGTAAAAGGTTCTCTTATTAAATGATGGAACTAAACCCATATTGATTACTTTCAAAATCTCAAATCCTATAATCCATAGTTAAAGCGCCATAACAAAGTACCCAAGTAGAAAAGAAACCTGACAGCAGCAGAGCTTTACCACGTAAAAAATTCTCAACCTAACGCAAAAGAATTAAATTAAAAGAACAAGTTTACAATTCTAATGCGGTACAAATTTACCATTAGACGGTTTCATTTTTAGATGTTGAGCAAGAGGTCTTCCGAGGTTAAGAAGACCTTGTTAGAAGACACAGCAATGGTGTGTGAGATCTCTCTTGCTGCCTCAATCTGTCTCAGTGCCAGAAAGGAAGGGTCGCTAGACATTGCCTTGCCAATCAGCTCAATACTCTTAGCCTCTCCCTGTGTAGAGAATTAAAAGAAGTCAGAAGGGTTTTTATGTAAAAAGGCTGCATGAACAAAAAAGAGAATACCAAAACAGGGGCATATTTGTCAAAGAGCTTCATTTGTAGATTTTGGATGTCTCTCCGAGGGGACAAACATTATAATGTATGAGGATATGCCTTTATTTTTGTCTTGTTTTTCTTTCATCACATATTTCTCACAAGGTGGGGAGAGAAAATTGCACCTACATAGCAGATTATTTGACACTGATCATAACTTGTATCATTTAGACAGCGTTTGATCATCCAAAAATATTAAATGTCAAATGAATCATGAAATTTTATAGGCATCAACAACTACATATCACCTACAGGTTTCAAATAAAAAAAAATACTGCATACAATTTGTCATTATAAATAATTAAAACCTCAAATAAATATAATGATTTTGCATGGGCATCATCGAGCACCAGATCAATCATTGATATGTGACTAGCATTTTCAAAATTTACTGTCCAAAACAAATCAACAGTGCTGATAACTCCGTTTTACAACTAGGATTATGAAAACAAATCAATGAATAACAAGAATAAAAAAAAAACTGAAACAATGAAGGATAGTCAACAGTAGCTGATTTCATATAGACACTTAACAAATGCCTGACCATCCAAACGTTATAACATCCAGATAAAGAAAAGGGGCAAAATGAAAAGTCCTCCATAGATCCCTATGGTACAATACAAAACAACAGTGCTGTTACATTTTGAGGTTTATTAAGCAAAAACCTAACACCTCTTAAGGCTTCATTCGCTATTTCGACTCTACCGAGGCTAATTCCGTAACAAAAATTGAAGGAAGAGAAGAGATCGGAGACCTTGTCTTTAATACCGTCGATCCGATTGAAGACAATGGCGCGATGACCACCATCGACGTTGTAGAGGCTGTTCAAGGCGGCGTAGACGGCGGCGCCGCCGAACAACGCCACCTTCAGCATCGTCGTCGCCCCTCTCGTCGGCACATTGGGTATTTTAGGGTTTTTGAAATTCATCCTCGCTAGTGCGTTCAAGAGACAGATGTGGTGGTGTTTGGGTTTAATGAAAGAAAAAAGGTGCTGGTGCGGGGCGAGGCAGCAAGGCGAGGTAGCGGGGCGGGGCGGGGCGAGGCAGCAAGGCGACTCGGGTGCTCGGGTGCTTGGCGGAGCCGGAGGCAGCAAGGCGGGGAAATGAAATATTTCGCGGTGCTTTGGGAGATCGCGAGGCTGATCGAAAGAGAGAAACTCAACTCAAAATTTTGGGAGGGTTTTCGGCAAAAGAAGAGGGAAATAATGAAATATTTCGCGGCTGATCGATTATAAACCAGGAACTTAGCTCAACACCGACTGTTTTTGTAAAAAACAGTCGGTGTTGGTTTTTGCTCAACACCGACTGTTTTTAAAAAAAACAGTCAGTGTTGGTGACTGCTTAACACCGACTGTTGTTTGTGAAAAACAGTCGGTGTAGGGTATGAGCAACACCGACTGTTTTTTTAAAAAACAGTCGGTGTTGATTTACTGACGGTTTTTTGTAAGAGAACAGTCGGTGTTGATATTGTTCTTATTTACGATTTTACCAGCAGTCTCTACACCGACTGTTACATATTAAAACAGTCGGTGGTTGAGGGTCGGTGAAGGGGTTTTTTGTACTAGTGTGAAACAACGCAACCTCTCAAGAAGAATATTTATCGCACTTCCAAGTCCTTTAAATAAAACAAATATCATCAATCTTTCACATATTCTAGAAAGTTCACTAACATGTCTCTTGAGGATCAACTTCCACGTGATAATTCTGGTGTCGATCTACCCATTGAATGGAAAGAATGCATGATCTATCAAAAGAAAAATGAAGGAAGAGGCATGTTCTATTGTGATAATTGTCACAAAGCATTTCATCCGAGTTGCACATCACCAGGTTGGGTGTGGACAAACGACCCTAGATATCTCTCATGGATATGTCCATTATATGCAAACAACGAGGAAGAAGACACAAGAATAAAAAAGAACAAAGTCAAGCAAAAGAAAAACTCGGCCTTCAAACAAACTTCAAAAGATTGTTGGATTGTATCTAGGGATATTAGTTTTCACTATGCAATTTACCATTGCATCTTAGATCGTCGACCCTTAACTAACTTCTATTTTCCTTAAATTCCACATGATGTATCTTAGGACTTAAGTTAATTAATATATGTATGATTTCTAAGAAAATCTTGTGTCTTGTCGTCAATTTCTTATCTCATGCTAATATACAAAGTTTCAATTTAATTATTCATGAGAATAAGAACATTAAAATTAGAAATATAATCAATAGTCAAATATTAATAATTAAGTTGGCATCAAATTGAATAATATAATTTCAATATAATCTTCTAAGGAAGAATAAATTCAATTTGATCAATTTCAAACTCTTAATAAAATTAATATCTATAATTTCAATTAAATTTGAGTATAAGACTCTAATTAATTGCCATATCATTCATTTTATGCCTTAATTTATAATTTTATAAAATTAAAGGGGAGTGCATGAATTGAGGGAGAGCCCTCTTATTTTCTTTATTGTAATATATTCGCCCTTTTGACCATTTCCAAAAAGGGACAGATATTACAAGTTCGTTAAATTGGTATTCGTTAAACACCACACAAGGGAAAGAAAGCAAAAACAAAAATTTAAAATTTCGAATTTGTGAGAATATCCAATTTATGCACTCAATATATGTTTTGCAAATTGTCCAAAGGGGGAGATTATTGGATTGTGTCATAATCTACTTGTCTGTTTGACTAGATTTGCGAAACATATATTGGTTGAATTTTACAGTTTCGTGTCTTGAGATATTGTGCAGATTTATGACGATATGAATTGCAATATTAATCAAGGATGAGTCATGAAGAACCAAGCATTGGAACTAGAAGCATCATCTCAAGATTATTAGGTTTAAAAATATGTAAAATTGGTAAAGCATGCTTGAGATTGAGGTAATTTACCTTAACCGTTGCAACGGTTAATTAAACCGTTACAATGGAATAAATCAATCACAACCAAATCGATTTATTCTGCTGTGACAGCCGTTGCAATGGTAGACCAGAATTTCCAGAGAATAACCGTTTTGATAGTCGTTGCAACGGTTAATAGCTGTTAAGGTTTCCCAGCGCAGCCAAACCAGTCATTTGGGGTTAACCGTTGCAATGGTTAAGGCCAGATACCTTATTTTGCTCAGCTCTCTATAAATAGAAGCAAAATCTAGGTTTGGAGAATCACGGGATAGTATAATATAGACGTAATTGATGATGTTGGAAAAAGCAAAAAAGCGACTAGACAGGCGATAAAAAAAGCGATCCAAAAAAAATCAGAAAATCAAAACAAAAAATACAAAAAACAATAGAAAACAGTGATAAATCCAAAAAAAGAGTTGTGATTATGTTGATCCATCAGATCCAGATGGACCGCCTATCCAAAAAATTTGCAAATCTTGCAGCTATTCACGGCCCAGAGCTTCCATTAATGGCGTCCAAACTGGGCCCAAAACTTTACTCTGATGTGGTCAAGCAACCTCCAGTTCGTGTGTGGCAACCTGTTTCCGCCAAACTCCCTGTTGAATCACGCAAACGCCTCATACAACGCAAGCTAGAGGAAATTCGTAGCAAATCGACCACACTCAATCCGATCTGCTTGCGGTGTGGCGACACTGACCATCATGCAGCGAGTTGCCGCAACGCACAGCTCTGCTTTGTGTGCAACAGGTTTGGCCACAGAGCTCTGATATGTAGAACACCTACAGGCACTTACCCGTTCACACCTTCTAAGCTTCCAGCGAGAGATGCATCCAGTGAAGAACTTCTAGCACCTTCCACAGTCCACCACCAGTTGCCTCTCGTGAAGAACAACTCCTCTGCCAATCCCATCGCTAGTGCTTCGCCAGACACTACCGATCAGGATGTGGTGGCCCCTCGTCGCGGTGGCGGTGTACCACAGATGGTCCGTCGCCCTGGAAATCCACCGGTTCATCGCAATATGGTGCCCCCTCCGATCCGACAGCCGATCCTGCCACCTCCGATCTGACAACCGATCCTGCCAGCCCGAGCTCCGATTCAGATTTTTACCCCTTCGCCCGCTGCCGAGGCACAAGATCGTGAGTTCCAGCAGAGTTTTATTTTGGACGACATAGTCGGCTGGGGTCCCGAGCAAGTGGAACAGGCTCTATTCCGCCTGTTTGATCAATACCAGTGGCGCGTTGCTGTTTTCGATGAATTTCACTACCTCATCAAAGCTCCCTATATGGCTTGGAAAATCTCTGCTACTCACCGAGGCTCTATACTGATAGATGGCATTCAATTCCCAGTGGTGGCATGGGACCATAGTCTGAACGCCGGTAAGCGACTTCAATCATTGTGGCTTCGTATTTGGGGGTTTCACAGAAGTTTATGGGATTGGGTTGAATTTGATAAACTGCTCAACCCTTTTGGGGCAGTGGTTCTTGAGCTTGATCCTGCTACAAGGAATAAATACGATTGGCGTTTTGCTTGGGTCAGAGTGGGTGCCTGTGATCCAAAACTCTTTACTGAACAACATTGGCAGCTGTTCAGAGATGTAACTGGCTATGTCTCCACTTTCGATCTCAAAATTGAGGTTGAAAATGAGCATACCGAGAGTGTTAATGCTTGGAGGGCCCGAAGACCTGTTCAGCAACCACACCGTAACCTTCCCACAGGGACTGTCCCATTGAACCAACCCCCTCCCCCTATACCTCCTGTTCCCGAGATGGATGAAGACCTACTCGAGGATCAGATGGTCACCAAAGAATTGGGCGAATCTAGTGACACTTGCAAAGCGCAATCTGACAAGAGAGATGGCACCTTTACTGATGATTCTGATGAGGATCATGCACAGTTTCTCAACGCCATGAACTCGATGATCAATCCCTCTGGGTATAAAGGCAATGGATCCAAAACTGAACCTAAGAAACCGAAGACCCAAAACCATTCTTCTGGAGGATATCGGACTCAGCCTATCAGTCGCCCTTCTCCAAGTTCCAATTCTGAAAAATCTACTAGAAAATCTTCTCCAAGTTCCCCTTCTAAATCTCCCATAAAAACCCTTTCACCTCCACCCAAATCCAAGACAGTGAACAAAAAGAAACCCCCTCTCCCATAGATCACAACTCCTGTGATTCTCACTCCTAAGCTCTATCCTTCTCCTTTTTCCTATTCATCTACAAAGAAAAGAAACACTCACCAGGTTCAGCTGGGGGTCAAGTCTACCAAAAAATGGAAAAAAACAGTCAAAAAATCTCAATTGCAACCTGCTGTTAGTAAGTAATAATCTAGAAGTCAATAATACGATAATTTAATTATATAAAGCTTTGTTCATGAATTGAATGATTAATAAAATTATCATTTTGTTCTTTGAGTTTTATCGAATTATGAATCATTTCGAGTTCATGACTTGAAATTGTAAAACTTCATAATAGATGATAAAAACTCTTAATTGTCACTAACCAAGGTAATTAGCAAAGAACACTAATTTACCAATTAAAGGTTAGTATGTGGATTAAAAGATGGTCAAGTTTTACCGACCATAGACACAGAGTTGTCATTTTAATCACATAGATACATGTTCTAGGAACATGGTATTTGACAGACCCCGAATGAAACATTATACGGAATTGTGTTCGTGTCATTAATGCTTTCATTCAGTGTTAAGTTCTACAGTATGAGGTATTCATCTTTCCTAACTAAGAGATGTGTATGTGTGATTGTTACCTAACGCTATCTGTAAAAAGTAGCTATAACGGTAGCTCTTCGGTATACATAACTTAGCTGAGGTAGTGATGGTCTACCAAAAGTACTATTGTCCCTCGTATTTATTATACGAGTTATAGTGTCACTGGGCCCCTTGATAGAGTAAGAATATCTGCTAGCAGTATGAATACAAGAGTAATCATATTTGATAATCTGCTCAAGATCAAGAAAAGATTAATTTACAAGGATGACACAAACCTACCTTGAAATTAATCTGACAGCTATGAGACAAAAGAATTAACACGAGTAAAATAGTTTACTGGATCGTGATATTGTACTGTACATCATCATCTGTGTAATTGGATGGTCATGATGCGTTTTGCCAGATACCTCTCATGATTATAGAAGTTAAAACGGTTTTAATTCTATTTACCAACATAACACAGATCCTATCGGGTCACACCAATAGGAGTTAATCGGAGAATCTTATTGATTGATTATAAATTGGTTATGATCAATAATAAGATGGTTTATAATTAATTATACTTGATATAATTATATTATAAATGCAATGTAAAATGACAAGCAAAAACATTGGTTAATTTATAAACGTGTATGACACGTTGTATAAAAGTTAACCGGTTAGTTTATAAACGTGCAGGACACGTTGTATAAATTACCGAAATCAACAACCGCAAGAAATATAATTATTCAGAATAATTATACAGATATTAATTGTGTTCGGAGCAAGGGCATTCTGGTCTTTTCAGATTCGTCCTTATCCGCATGACATGTCATCAATCCTATCCACCTAAGCACCTCTGCTGCAAGCAGCTTACAAGCACGTCCTTGTAAGCAGCTTGCAGCTAAGCACCTCTGCTGCAAGCAGCTTACAAGCACCTCCCTAACCCTATAAATAGAGGGGTAGGGGTAAGAAAATTCATAAGTCGAAAAGTTCGAAAAGTCTGAGTTCGATTCGAATTGGCTCGGTTATCGTTCTCTTTCTCGTTTTCTCTCCCAAATAGTGTTGCGGTTTAAACGAAAGTTATACGTAACAGTTACGTATTATCTTTCGAGTTGTTGAATAGTGTTTGCGGGATTTCAGTGAATAGTGTTTTCCCGAAAGTCGCGATATTTCTGTTTTGCCTTTTAGTAAAATCAGAATAACTGCGGGTCGGGAATTCTGCTATTTCGTCTTTTTCTCGTGAATAGTGTTTTTGCGTAAGACCGCGGTTTACAGTATTTCTGGCAAAAGAAATAAACCGCTCTCTGGTTAGTCCTGGTGGATAACCTATAGAGGCACCATATGTTTGGTGCTCCGAGAGAAGTCATTGCTCCGAAAGAAGACATTGCTCAGATCCGGTCTTCTCGCTCGGTCTGCATTCCAATTGTAATTTGGAAACAAGGTATAAATGTTATATAAATTTATTTACTTGGTAAATAGATTTAAGTTTTAGAAATCAATTACGGGAATAGATCTATAAACTGATTAAAAACAAGTAAATACGGTTTTACTACTTTAGGTCTATAAAGGATTAATCTGGTATGTAACTCTCGGTTATTATCCGACATACTACTTAATCTATGATCTGAATGAGTAAAGTTTTACTTACGGTTTTTTAATCTGAGAAACGGATTGAACAGGTATGTAACTCTCGGTAGATTATCCGACATACCACTTCAATCCTTTTTGGCTTGAGTTAGAAGTAAAAATTTTATTTTACGGTCTTTCCGCAGCTTAAGCCTAATGGCTTTGGGTAGCCTCAAAACCCCACACCTGCTGCCCAGCCGACTGCCCCCCCACCTCCCTTCTTTGCAATGTCCATTACCTCCCCTGCAGTGCCTCCTATTCCAAGGGGTGGGATCTCGCTGAGAAAAAGCCTTCGGCTACAAGCTCTTGGTGATCCTTCCTCTACTCTGTCTAAAGCTAAGAAACGGGCTAGGGTTAAAGATATTGGTAGCAGTCACTCCTCAGGTATTCCTCTTCTCAATAATTTTCCATATCATAGGTTATCGGTTGAACAAGTTACAAATCTGTTTGGAGTTTATAAAATTCAGTTAGGAAATAATGCTGATGAGGCTGCTCATATAATAAAAAAAATACAATCACAGGAAAGATCTTCCTTTGAAGAAATTATTCTTTCTCTATTAGATAAAACAAAATCAATTGATTCCTCTCATTCCATTATTTTAGATGATAACTCTTTTACTCATGATACCACCTATACACTAGACCAACAGCAAGTAGATACTGATGCTTTTCATGATTCTAGTCCATTTTTAGAAACCTCTGATATGTATGATAATGATACCTCTGTAGCAATCGGGCTTTCTCTAGTTTCCTTATGAATTTTTTAAATTGGAATGCTCGTGGTATTAATTCTTATAAAAAGAGACAAATTCGTCATGATATAATAGTAGATAATCAGATAGATATCATTGCCATCCAAGAGACAAAAAAGGAACAATTTACTACTAGGGTTCTAAAAACTATTTCTTCTAAATTTGATATCTGGTTTTGGGTTCCTTCAATAGGAAGGTCGGGAGGTATTTTATTTGGATGTGATAGTGATCATTTTAAGTACCTTAGTCATTCAGTTCATACCTATGCACTTAATATACAAGTAGAATGTAAACTTGATGGACATCAATGGCAAGTTACTATAGTATACGGACCAGTCATTAGATCAAAAAAGAAAGACCTTTGGCTAGAATTGGACACTATTCGAGGAACTAACTCAGCTCCTTGGATTTTGTGTGGGGATTTTAATGCCATTAGACATAGAGCCGACAAATCAGGAAATTTATTTGACATACAAACCATCTCCTTATTCAACAAATTTGTACATAAACATCAACTAGTAGAACAGAAGTTATCCAGTAGGAAATATACTTGGCAAAATGGGAATAAATTTGCATTGTTAGATAGATTTTTTACAAGTCTGACATGGGAACAACTATATCCAGCTAGTAATACCATTGACCTTGGTAGATATGGATCTGACCACTGTCCAATCATTTTGCAAATATCTTCCAAAATAGACCCCCCCCCCCCTAATTTTCTGTTTCGTTTTGATCCTTCCTGGCTAGAACAACAAGATTTTGTTCAACTCATACATAAATGGTGGATTCAATACCCTTTGGATCCCACCAATATAGCCAAAAGTTGGAATGCCAAATTAAAATTTCTTAGACAAAAAATTAGAGGATGGACTAGAAACTTTTACAGTAAGAAAAAAAAAGAAAAACAACACCTCTTTGATAAGCTCAAAAACCTAGAACTGATTTTAGAACTTAGAGACTTTACTACCCTTGAATATGATGATTGGATTCTTGCTAAGCATACTTTAGATAATATCTATTTAGAAGAGGAACAACATTGGAAAAATCGATCCAAGCAAAAGTGGTTGGAAGAGGGGGATAATAATACTAAGTATTTTCATACAGTAGCTACCCATCGCTCAAAAAAAAAAAAAATCTTGCATTAGAAATATATGGCTTTACTAATACCTCTAAACCAGAAATTAAACAACATATTCACCGTTTTTACAAAGATCTGTTTGGTCAACCTAGTATCACATATGCTCACTTAGATAAGGATTTTTGGGACCCTAGTGCAAAACTTACTCTTTTAGAACAACAATCTCTAGAACTCCCTTTTACATTGGATGAAATTAGAAATGTTGTGTTTGCTTGTTCTCCTAATGGGGCTCCTGGACCTGATGGTTTTACCTTCAAATTTTACCAAGCATTTTGGGATTTGGTTAGTGCTGATTTGTATCAGCTATGTATACACTTTTATAATCATCATACCAAACTAACTAGTCTGAATAAATCAATCATTTGCCTCATACCAAAAGAGAAAGAGGCCAAACTCATAACTAAGTTCAGACCAATTAGTTTGGTAAATTGTAGCTTCAAAATAATCTCTAAAATTCTGACTTTTCATTTAGAATCAATCATGCATAGAATCATTGACAGTAGTCAAGCAGCATTTATTAAAGGGAGATATATCTTAGATAATGTCATATTAAGTCAAGAAATCATACATTCTTGCCAAATGACAAATGAGGCAGGAGTAATTGTTAAGGTTGATTTTGAAAAAGCCTACGATAAAATTAATTGGCAATACCTTCTAGATATTTTACATAGTAGAGGATTTGGAGAAAAATGGATTAGATGGATTACAGAATGGTTGATTAGTTCACAATCATGCATAAACATTAATGGTGAACTCACTAATTATTTTTTTTGCAAACGAGGGGTACGACAAGGAGACCCATTATCTCCTTATCTGTACATCCTTGCCGCAGATACCCTTAGTCAAATTTTTCTAAAAGGTAGAAATGCCAATTCTTTAGTTGGATTAGGACCTCCTATATTAGATAATCATTCTCATACCAATTGTCATTATGCGGATGATACCATTATATTTTTAAAAGCTGATGAAGCTAATATTGAACATGCTTGGTGGGCTCTAATTGCTTTTGAAGCCGTATCAGGCATCAAAGTTAATTATTCCAAAACTTCTATGTACCCTATAAATGTTAATGATGTTTCTCGATTTGCTCAACATTTTAGATGTAATCCATCTTCATTCCCCATACATTACTTAGGTTTACCAATGCATACCCAAAAATTAGTAGCTCTTGACTGGACTTTTCTTATTGATAAGATAGAAAAGAAACTTCAATCTTGGAAGGGTAGTTTGCTTTCGATAGGAGGCCGCTTAACTCTATTAAATTCTGTTCTATCCTCAGTACCCTTATATTTCTTATCGGTTTATAAAATACCAGATTCTGTGATAAACAAAATTGATCAAATTAGACGTCGATTTCTATGGCAGGGCACTCATACTGGTAAGAAGAGATATCATTTGATCAATTGGCAAAGAGCTTGTTTTGCCAAGGAGTTTGGTGGGTTAGGTATATTAGATCTCAAACAAATGAATCTCGCTTTACTTGTGAAATAGTGGTGGAAATTTAAGGATCCTTCATACAATAGTGCTTGGAAAACATTGATTTTGTACAAATACACAATTCATAGGGAGCCCAAATCTGCCTTTTGGTCTATCATTTCATCTCTCCAATCTTTGGGGAATATTAGTGTTTCATATGAACCGGGTTCCAATACTTCTGTTCGTTTTTGGACTGACATTTGGTATCATAATTGCTCCATGGCATCGCGATATCCTTCCTTATTTAATATATGCTCCAACACTGACATTTTACTACAAACAATTATCAATTCACCAAACTTTGGGGAATATTTAAGTTTGCTAATCAATTACCTAATGCTCATCGATCAGCCTTTTTATTGGTTTTTAGTGCAGTTTGCTGGACATTGTGGAAACATCGCAATGAAATGTGTTTTGACAATGGTAAGAGAAAAACAGTGAGACAAATTGTTTTACTTGTCATCTCACTTGTGCATTATTGGACAGGTCGGGTCACACCTCAAGTCTCTGCCTCTACAGCGTCGTGGCTACCTGTTGATACTGATGTACTCCCTCTCTCTAGTTGGCATCCGGATGATGTTGAAGATGAAGTGGCCAACTCCACTGTGTTGGCGATACGGGACTAGCTGCGGATCTATGAAGACACCAAGTAGAAGACTTTTGGCTTGGCAGCCCAATTTTGTAGTTAACTATTTTGTCCACAGCCCTTTTGAGTGGCTTACTGTTCTATGGCATATGAATTTCTTTGTTGCTTTATTTTCCCAAAGAGATGAGACGTTTTGTTTTAGGGTGGGTTTTTTGGTGATATCTAGGTAAAACAAACAGCATGTTGCCGGTGTAATTTAAATTTCTTCAATGAAATGGGCTTCGGCCTTTTAATAAAAAAAAAAAGGTTTGGAGAATCACTCTAGCCACCCACAATTGTAATATTCTGAATTCTTTTCAGATCTAGAAAAAATCCATTGTTGCTTGTGCACACAACTTCAATATTCATACAACAATATCAAGCATACTCAACCACAATCAATCTCTTGTAAGAGGTAAAGTGATCCTTTGGTGATTTTCTTGTTTGATTCATACATTTGAGCTTTTAGTGCTCGTGAGTTATTTTCGTGCTCGGGCCGTGTGACTTCTCAAGCTTTGTAAAGGCTCACATGTTCCACCTTGTACTCATTTCTCATTGGGTAAAAAAGGCGCGCCATCTCAAAGGTTACGAAGTCCCGGAGACATAGGCATTAGTGCCGAACTTATACATACTTGCTTAGGCGCGCCATCTTCTATTTACTTTACGCGCACTTGCTTAGTTTAACGTTATTCGAGTTTCCGCCAAGAATAACTTATACACACGATAGTTAAAAAGTACTTAGCTTTAATTAAAAGGCCTCATATTCACCCCCCCTCTAGGTGCCTTAGGGACCAACACTCTTTACTTAGTAAAATTCAGCCGACTTCTCATTTTATGCGGGACGCACAAAATTTTTTGAAGGCCGCACTAATGCCAATCTTGCCTGATTTTGCAATATCTTCTCAAATTTGCTGCCATATTCTGGGGGATTGCTTCCCAAGACACGAAAATTGCTATATATTGGAAGGAGGTAGCAGGAGAAGGACATCTTTGTTTTAACTTTTATTTTACAAATTTTCTCCACATTTCTCTATCCTTTTCCAAGTGAACCAAGGCGATTAAAGCGAAGGATTGAAGGTTGCTCGAGCAGAACATCGTGAAGACGAGGGCAACAAGCAAGGAGATTGGTGTAGTCTATTCTCTTTCTTGTTTTTCTTAGTTTTTATCATGTCTACTCTTGTATTTCTTTTGGATGTTAGCACCAATGAGAGGCTAGATTTTTTCTCTAGAGGCTTAGGTTTTAAACATAAATTTGTGTTAAAATCTACCTTACTTGGATGATTTTCTCTATTATGATTGTTTGTTTGCATGATTGCTCTTGTTGATTTTATTATTTGTGTGATTATGTGATTTGTGTTGCTTGTTAATTAGTGTCCCGCTTAGGTGTCACACCCCAGATTTTGACCATCCGGAGCATGATTATAACATCATCATCGCACCTTTCCTTAGTCCGTCAACCTACGTCGCCAACAGAAAGGAAAACAAAATACAAAACGGAGTCAGCTACAAAGCTCAGTAACCGGTTATTTAACGACGCGCTTCTCTATAATTGGCTTAATTTAACAACCATTCAAACAGGCCGGATTAATCCACACAAATACACATAAAATTATGTGTGCATATTTAACCGGCAATAGCACGTCGGTCTAGGTTATCCGTAAATAGGTCACATCATATTCACATAGTTGGAATCCCATCACACAGGCGATTCCCAACTTCCACAACACACAATTCCTTAAAACGCCAATCCAATGGGAAATCCATCCAACATTGGAAGGCCGCCAACCCACTGGGAAATCCAACCAACAGTGGAAGGCTACAATCACAAATCAAATTACAACCTCAGACCCGCTATTCCGTTAAATATGCCTTCATAATCCAATATGCAATACCAATATTCAAATCAACCATACAAAACGAAAACACATATTATAGAGAAGTCCGGTTACCTGATAGCGAGACTTTTGGCACTCCAGATTTCAACAACAACTCAGAACGACTGCGACGTAGTCAGAATTCGAATCAGACAGACAATTGATCAATAATTGAAATTAGAATTTTGTCAATTGGAATAAAATGAGAAATGATTACCGATATATGAGATAGGCGTTGACTGAAGCGATTATTACTGGAGATATATTGTAGTACTATTTTATTAGATGGAGGAGGGATAAATAGAAGGCAGGATTTATTGAAAAGAGAAAAGGAATTTCACAGGGAGCGGGGGTTAATAAATCAAGGGGTACGTATGGGGTTTTATTTATGGGAGGCGGTTTTAATCCAAAAGTTGCATGGATGAATTGGAAGGATGCGTACCAGGGATATGGTTATGAGAGAAAATCTATAGAATTCAACTTCCGAAAATACAGTAGAATAGTCGTTATTGATATATTAGAAATTAGTAGTAATAGCAGAGATGCATAACAGTTGTCACCTTGTTATATTAAAGTTATAAAGCGTGAAGTTATATTTAAAGTATACTATGTAGTGCAAAAGAGACAAGATAGTAGATATATTTTGTATTATTGTTGTACGTACTTGAAATTATATAAAGTGAATTTATAGACAAAGTTACATACTAGTATTATGAAGTTAACAGGAAAGTTTATTATTTCATTATTTTTATTTTCAAAAGAGACCTCTACAGTGTTTTCAATATTATAAATACAATTTTGTAAGAATAAAATAATAACTCATTTTTTTTTTCGGGATATTACATTAGGTCTAAACAAATTGAGTAGATTTGGATCAAGAATTGATGGTACCAAATTATGTACATGAATAACCTTAGAATTTGAGATTAGAAATGACCAAATCTAATTCTTAGTCCGGAACCACTAGAAACAAAAGTTGAATTAAGATGAAGGACTTAATCGAGAAGCCTTATATTTAATTGGGACTCCTAAGATTTAACCAAATATCATATGAAGGACTTAATCGTAAAGTATTGATATTTAGGAATAAACTGGGCTAACCTACGCTTATGGTCTAAACTGCTAGGGTGAATGACTTAATCGTGAAACCTGAATTGTTTAGGCACATCATTAATTCATAAAAATAACCCTTAATGATATTTTAGGCTTAGAAACCCCATCAATGCAAACATGAACTTAGAAACCAATTAAGTGTGGATTTAAACTAAGTGATTGTATGCCGATAGCCCCTAGACTTTTCTCTTACTGAATCACAAAACTATTTTTATTTGTTTGTTTAAATTGCTTTTGTTACAATTCATCTCTCAATCGAGTATTGAACCCACAAAACCAAATTTGCAACAAAACCTCCACATTTACTTTTGTTGCACCTTTTAGGATTAATTAATTTAGTAGAAAGTAATATTTCCCATTATCTTTGAATCGATACCTATTTTACTACAATGATATGTTGTATGCTTGCAACCGACCTATCATTGTGTATTAAGATTTTATAAATTTAAAAGTGAAAAAGTGTATCCAATTGACATAAAAATCCAATACCAAAAATACACAACACTTGTTCAAAGTGGAGGTAGAATGCAACAAAGAGGAAACTCAAACACCCCTTTCATAACTGAGACTGATGCAAGCAAGAAGGATTGGAGTAGTTCTCATGCAAAGAAAACATCCCTTAGCTTATTTCAGTAAAAAGTTGGGTTTAAAGAATCAGAATCTATCCACATATGAGAAGGAGTTCTTGGCTTTGGTAACAACTGTTACAAAGTGGAGTCATTATCTCATGGGGGGCAAATTTGTTATAAAAACATATTATATCAGCTTGAAGTACTTGCTTGAGCAAAAACTCAACACTTCTACTCAACACAAGGGTTTAAGCAAGTTATTTGAATTAGATTATGTGATAGAATATAAAAAGGGGAGTGAGAACAAAGCAATTGATGCTCTCTCAAGACAAGAGGGAGAAATCTGTAATGTTGATGCAGGACTGATGGCCATCAGTGAGCTGAAACCTCAATGGGTAGAAGATATCCTCAACAGTTACTTTGAAGATGAGTGGATCAAAAAGCTGAAGGAACAAATTTATAGCAATTCTGATAACATCTAGAAGAAGGAAATTCAGGAAGTGCACAACCACACTGGAGGGAAAAATCAGTCTACCACAGCCAGCTCAACAAATGCTGGTAACAGTATCAATACAGATCAGTCAGTCAATAGCCACCTGACCCAGCACTAAGGTGTAATCAGATAGAAGGGAAGAATTTGTGTAGGGTGCAATAACCAATAGAGGGAGAAAATCATGAAGGAAATGCTTGACTCAACCATAGGAGGACATTCTGGTATGATTGCCACTTATCAAAGAATTAAAAACACAATTTTTTTGGCCTGGTATGGAGGAGATACACCAATTCGTTCGAAGATACGAGAATTGTCAAATAAACAAAGGGGAGAATATTGCCATTCCTGGCTTGTTAAGCCTCTTCCTATACCTAAACAAGTTTGGACTAGCTTTGGAATGGATTTTATAACTGGATTACCTAAATCTAGGGGTAAAGAGGTCATTATGGTGGTTATAGACTGCCTTACCAAATACTCTCATTTCATTCCATTGTCTCATCCTTATCATGCCAATGATGTAGATCAGGCTTTTATTGATCACGTTTATAAGCTTCATGGATTGCCTGCACAGATATTGGTGACTATATTGGATGTCAAATTGAATATGAGCACAACTTATCATCCCCAAACCGACGGCCAAACAAAAAGAGTTAACCAGTGCTTAGAAGCATATCTGAGGAGTATGGTATTCGATAAGCAAAGAGAATGGAGTAAATACCTATCCTTGGCTGAATGATGGTACAACACTTCTTTTTATCGTGCCACCAAGTTGACTTCTTTTGAGGCGCTTTATGGTTATCAACCCCTACAATTGGGACTGGGTAGTGTACCGAGGAGCCAAGTCGAGTCGGTGAATGCCTTTATGCAAGATCGACAAGCCACACTAGTTCAATTGAAGGCCAATTTGACTAAAGCGCAGGAAAGAATGAAGCTTTATGCTGATAAGCATCGTACCGAGCAAAAATTTTCTATAGGGTTTACCTTAAGATACAACCGTATAGGCAGAAATCAGTTGCAGGAACTGGTAATCAAAGTCTTAATTCAAAATTCTTTGGCCCATTTGAAATACTTAGGAAGGTCGGTACCTATGCTTATCATCTCAACCTCCTTGAAGGTTCAACAATCCATCTTGTTTTTCACGTTTCATTGCTAAAGGCTAAAGTGGGTGATGGTCAAACAGTGGCTCCTGTACTGCCATTGTTCGAACCACAAGCTGATATTTAACAACTCCCTCAGGCGATTCTAGCTAGAAGAATGATTAAGCAGAGGAATTATGTCATTGCTTAGGTACTCATTCACTGGAAAGGGCATGAGGAAGATGATGCCACCTGGAATATTACTCAGAAATGGCGAGGAAATACCCAGATTTTGTTCTCGAGGTCGAGAAACAGCTCAAGGAGGGGGATTGTCATATACCATAGTTAATTTGGGGATTATCGGGTTCAATTTTGACTCGATCAAACATTCTGATGAGGAAGAAGGGAATCGGGTAGGGAGGTCAGCAGTTAGCGCAGAGTTCATTTAAATAAACTGTAGCTGATTGTGGGTCCGCTTCAATTTTACCAAACGACCATTGAAGGAAATAAAATGCTGACTGGAGGGCCCGGGCGTTGTATAATGTAGAAGTTAGTTGGTTTGTTGCCAAATAAGCGGAGCAATGCCACGTTGGCACTGAATTGTCAGCTCGCGGTGCAATTGAGACATCTGCTCTGTAGAAAGTTGTAATATTTTCTTTTCTCTTTTCGCCTATATAAGGCCAATACTTGTAACAGAATTGATTGTGAAATATAATCTCAATTGTGTCAATTTTCCATTTTATCTCTTTCGACATTTTACTGAGCTGAAACTCAGATTGTCGAGATTCGTTCAACTAGTTGATCCTTCGGCTCAATTGCGAGTTGAGACGTGATCGTCGGATCCTATATCTAACAAATTATTTTGGACAGGAATCACGTTTCCTTAGTTCAGAATTCATATGGTTCAAATAAAACAAATTGAGTGAGTCTATGGTACTATGCATAACACGGATTGGCCCATACTACGGATTAATATTTTTGTTTTCAAAATTTTAACGGTCGATCCGAACCGTTCAACAATTTTACCAAACGACCATTGAAGGAAATAAAATTTGAATTTTTTAGAATTTTTTTACTATTGTTTTAGATAGGTAGAAAATCATTGTTTTTGGATGGTCCAGAATTTTCAGATCAAGTGATTTTCTATCTATTTTAAAATATAGTAAAAGAAATTTTACAAAATAAAAAATTTAATCTGCAAGTACATATTCATGTGGGAATCACGTTGAACGGTTCAGATCAACCATTAGAATTTTCAAAATGAAAATATAACTCCGTAGTACGGACTAATCCGTACTATGCGTAGTACCATAGACTCACTCAAACAAATTCCATTGATCCATTGATATCCTTTTGGAGAGACAAAAATGCGTAGAGGAAATTAAGATTGATCGCTAATATCTAATTCAAAAATCACTTTTGTAAACAACCAGTTAGAAACTCTTTTGTAACTCCTTTTAATACAATCAAATAGGGGCTTATACCCTTATTGTTCATAAAAAATCTAATTCAATTTCATTCGTTTCTGCTTTTTCAAGTGTATAATTGCATCCACTTTTGTCGCATTGTATATTTTGAGTTTAACCTCAATGTTGATATATTGGATTGATCAATAACAAATTTGAATTCATTAATCTTTATTTAATTTCTTGAACAAGCAGATATATTATATATATTTAATTTTTTTAGTTCATAATTCATAAGATTATTCTGGAGCATCTGTTCTTTAATACGCTGGGTGTACTAAAAGATGTTGAGGTCTATCGAGACTCTTTAATAAAAATAAAAATGTTTTATTATTTTGTGTTCTAATAATGCCTCACGTCTTTATCTCTGTTATTTTAATTTTAAACAGTCAATCTAGACCACTTAACATGCATCTCCGTATTAAAATATGCTTAAAGACTAAATTTTATGAGAATTATATATATATATATATATAGAGTATGGCTAAGTTGCTGCCGGCAGCACTTCGGCGAGGTGCTGCCGGGGGCATTTCGGTCATTTCCAGTGTTCAAACAACAAATCCGAACCGTTCAACGTGTTCTAAATATTAAAATCTACTTGGAGACCAAATTTTACATTTTTTGGAATTTTTTTACTATTTATTAAGCCACTTTGAAAATTCCAGATCACATGGTCCAGAATTTTGGTGCACTGTTCACCCGGATCAGCCAATTTCAAAGTGGCCTAATAAATAGCTAAAAAATTCCAAAAAATGTAAAATTTGGTCTCCAAGTAGATTTTAATATTTAGAACATATCTGTATAAAAACATTTGTTGTTTGAACATCGGAAATGACCGAATTGCCCCCGGCAGCACCTGACCAGAATGCTGCCGGCAGCAATTTAGCCATACTCATATATATTATTATATAATCTCATAAAATTTAGTCTTTAAGCATATTTAATACGGAGATGCATGTTAAGTGGTCTAGATTGACTGTTTAAAATTAAAATAACAGAGATAAAGACGTGAGGCATTATTAGAACACAAAATAATAAAACATTTTTATTTTTATTAAAGAGTCTCGATAGACCTCAACATCTTTTAGTACACCAGCGTATTAAAGAACAGATGCTCCAGAATAATCTTATGAATTATGAACTAAAAAAATTAAATATTATAATATATCTGCTTGTTCAAGAAATTAAATAAAGATTAATGAATTCAAATTTGTTATTGATCAATCCAATATATCAACATTGAGGTTAAACTCAAATATACAATGCGACAAAAGTGGATGCAATTATACACTTGAAAAGCAAGAAACGAATGAAATTGAATTAGATTTTTTATGAACAATAAGGGTATAAGCCCCTATTTGATTGTATTAAAAGGAGTTACAAAAGAGTTTCTAACTGGTTGTTTACAAAAGTGATTTTTGAATTAGATATTAGCGATCAATCTTAATATCCTCTACGCATTTTTGTCTCTCCAAAAGGATATCAATGGATCAATGGAATTTGTTTGAGTGAGTCTATGGTACTACGCATAGTACGGATTAGTCCGTACTACGGAGTTATATTTTCATTTGAAAATTCTAATGGTTGATCTGAACCGTTCAACGTGATTCCCACATGAATATGTTTGCAGATTAAATTTTTATTTTGTAAAATTTCTTTTACTATATTTTAAAATAGATAGAAAATCACTTGATCTGAAAATTCTGGACCATCCAAAAACAATGATTTTCTACCTATCTAAAACAATAGTAAAAAATTCTAAAAAATTCAAATTTATTTCCTTCAATGGTCGTTTGGTAAATTGTTGAACGGTTCGGATCGACGTTAAAATTTTGAAAACAAAAATATTAATCGTAGTATGGACCAATCCGTGTTATGCATAGTACCATAGACTCACTCAATTTGTTTATTTGAACCATATGAATTCTGAACTAAGGAAACGTGATTCCTGTCCAAAATAATTGTTAGATATAGGATCCGACGATCACGTCTCAAATCGCAATTGAGCTGCAGGTTCAGCTACTTGAACGATTCTTGACAATCTGAGCTGAAGCTCAGTAAAATGGTGAAAGAGATAGAAAGAGAAAGTGACACAAATTGAGAGTTTATTTCATGATCCATTATGTTACAAGAATAGGCCTTATATAGGCGAAAGGAGAAAAGAAAAGATTACAACTTTCTACTGAGCGGATGTCTAAATTGCACCGCGAGCTGACACTTCAGTGCCAACGTGGCATTGCTCCGCTTATTTGGCAACAAACCAACTAACTCTACATTATACAACGCCCGGGCCCTCCAGTCAGCTTTTATTTCCTTCAATGGTCGTTTGGTAAAATTGAAGCGGACCCACAATCAGCTAATTTATTTAAATGAACTCTGCGCTAACTGCTGACTCCCTACCCGACTTCCTTCTTCCTTATCAGAATGCTTGACTAAGTCAAAATTGGACACGATAATCCCAAATTAACTCCGGTATCTGACAATCCCCCCTCCTTGAGCTGTTTCTCGACCTCGAGAATAAAATCTGGGTATTTCTTTGCCATTTCTGAGTAATCCTCCCAGGTGGCATCCTCTTCCTCACGCCCTTTCCAGTGAATCAGAACCTGAGCTACGGCAGAATTCCTTCGCTTAATCATTCTTCTAGCTAGGATCACTTGAGGAAGTTGTAAAATGTCACCTTGTGGTTCGAACAATGGCGGCACAGGAGCCACTGTTTGACCATCACCCACCTTGGCTTTTAGCAATGAAACGTGAAAAACAAGATGGATTGTTGAACCTTCAAGGAGGTTGAGATGATAAGCATAGGTACCGACCTTCCTAAGTATTTCAAATGGGCCAAAGAATTTTGAATTAAGACTTTGATTACCAGTTCCTGCAACTGATTTCTGCATATACGGTTGTATCTTAAGGTAAACCCTACAGAAAAATTTTGCTCGGTACGATGCTTATCAGTATAAAGCTTCATTCTTTCCTGCGCTTTAGTCAAATTGGTCTTCAATTGAACTAGTGTGGCTTGTCGATCTTGCATAAAGGCATTCACCGACTCGACTTGGCTCCTGGGTACACTACCCAGTCCCAATTGCAGGGGCTGATAACCATAAAGCACCTCAAAAGAAGTCAACTTGGTGGCACGATAAAAAGAAGTGTTGTACCACCATTCAGCCAAGGATAGGTATTTACTCCATTCTCTTTGCTTATCGAACACCATACTCCTCAGATATGCTTCTAAGCATTGGTTAACTCTTTCTGTTTGGCCATCGGTTTGGGGGTGATAAGCGGTGCTCATATTCAATTTGACATCCAATATAGTCACCAATATCTGTGCAGGCAATCCATGAAGCTTATAAACATGATCAATAAAAGCCTGAGCTACATCACTGGCACGATAAGGATGAGACAATGGAATAAAATGAGAGTATTTGGTAAGGCGGTCCACAACCACCATAATGACCTCTTTGCCCCTAGATTTAGGTAATCCTGTTATAAAATCGATCCCAATGCTTGTCCAAACTTGTTTAGGTATAGGAAGAGGCTGTAACAACCCAGGAATGGCAATATTCTCCCCTTTGTTTATCTGACAATTCTCACATCTTCTAATGAACTGGTGAATATCCTCCTTCATACCAGGCCAAAAAAATATTTTTTTAATTCTCTGATAAGTGGCAATCATACCAGAGTGTCCTCCTAAGGTTGAGTCATGCATTTCCTTCATGATTTTCTCCCTCATTGGTTATTGCTCCCTACACAAATTCTGCCTTTCCATCTGATTACACCTTGGTGCTGTGTCAGGTGGCTTGATGACTGATCTGTATTGATACTGTTATCAGTATTTGCTGAGTTGGCTGTGGTAGACTGATTTTCCCTCCAGTGTGGTTGTGCACTTCCTGAATTTCCTTCTTCTAGATGTTGTCAGAACTGCTATGAATTTGTTCTTTCAGCCTTTTGATCCACTCATCTTCCAAGTAGCTGTTGAGAACCTCTTCTACCCATTGGGGTTTTAGCTCACTGATAGCCATCAATCCTGCATCAAAATTACAAGTTTCTCCTTCTTGCCTTGAAAGAGCATCAGCCACTTTATTCTCACTCCCTTTTTTATATTCTATTACATAATCTAACCCAAGTAGCTTGCTCAAACCTTTGTGTTGAGAAGAAGTATTGAGTTTTTGTTCAAGCAAGTACTTCAAGCTGATATGATATGTTTTAATTACAAATTTGCCCCCCATGAGATAGTGCCTCCACTTTGTAACAGCTGTTACCAAAGCCAAGAACTCCTTCTCATATGTGGATAGATTCTGATTCTTTAAACCCAACTTTTTACTGAAATAAGCTAAGGGATGTTTTCTTTGCATGAGAACTACTCCAATCCTTCTTGCTTGCATCAGTCTCAGTTATGAAAGGGGTGTTTGAGTTTCCTCTTTGTTGCATTCTACCTCCACTTTGAACAAGTGTTGTGTATTTTTGGTATTGGATTTTTATGTCAATTGGATACACTTTTCACTTTTAAATTATAAAACCTTAATACACAATGATAGGTCGGTTGCAAGCATACAACCTATAATTGTAGTAAAATAGGTATCGATTCAAAGATAATGAGAAATATTACTTTCTACTAAATTAATTAATCCTAAAAGGTGCAACAAAAGTAAATGTGGAGGTTTTGTTGCAAATTTGGTTTTGTGGGTTCAATACTCGATTGAGAGATGAATTGTAACAAAAGCAATTTAAACAAACAAATAAAAATAGTTTTGTGATTCAGTAAGAGAAAAGTCTAGGGGCTATCGGCATACAATCACTTAGTTTAAATCCACACTTAATTGGTTTCTAAGTTCATGTTTGCATTGATGGGGTTTCTAAGCCTAAAATATCATTAAGGGTTATTTTTATGAATTAATGATGTGCCTAAACAATTCAGGTTTCACGATTAAGTTATTCACCCTAGCAGTTTAGACCATAAGCGTAGGTTAGCCTAGTTTATTCCTAAATATCAATACTTTACGATTAAGTCCTTCATATGATATTTGGTTAAATCTTAGGAGTCCCAATTAAATATAAGGCTTCTCGATTAAGTCCTTCATCTTAATTCAACTTTTGTTTCTAGTGGTTCCGGACTAAGAATTAGATTTGGTCAATTCTAATCTAAATTTCTAAGGTATTCATGTACACAATTTGGTACCATCAATTTTGATCCAAATCTACTCAATTTGTTTAGACCTAATGTAATATCCCGAAAAAAAAATGAGTTATTATTTTATTCTTACAAAATTGTATTTATAATATTGAAAACACTGTAGAGGTCTCTTTTGAAAATAAAAATAATGAAATAATAAACTTTCCTGTTAACTTCATAATACTAGTATGTAACTTTGTCTATAAATTCACTTTATATAATTTCAAGTACGTACAACAATAATACAAAATCTATCTACTATTGTCTCTTTTGCACTACATAGTATACTTTAAATATAACTTCACGCTTTATAACTTTAATATAACAAGGTGACAACTGTTATGCATCTCTGCTATTACTACTAATTTCATATATCAATAACGACTATTCTACTGTATTTTCGGAAGTTGAATTCTATAGATTTTCTCTCATAACCATATCCCTGGTACGCATCCTTCCAATTCATCCATGCAACTTTTGGATTAAAACCGCCTCCCATAAAAACCCCATACGTACCCCTTGATTTATTAACCCCGCTCCCTGTGAAATTCCTTTTCTCTTTTCAATAAATCCTGCCTTCTATTATCCCTCCTCCATCTAATAAAATAGTACTACAATATCTCCAGTAATAATCGCTTCAGTCAACGCCTATCTCATTATCGGTAATCATTTCTCATTTATTCCAATTGACAAAATTCTAATTTCAATTATGGATCAATTGTCTGTCTGATTCGAATTCTGACTACGTCGCAGTCGTTTTGAGTTGTTGTTGAAATCTGGAGTGCCAAAAGTCTCGCTATCAGGTAACCGGACTTCTCTAATATGTGTTTTCGTTTTGTATGGTTGATTTGAATATTGGTATTGCATATTGGATTATGAAGGCATATTTAACGGAATAGCGGGTCTGAGGTTGTAATTTGATTTGTGATTGTAGCCTTCCACTGTTGGTTGGATTTCCCAGTGGGTTGGCGGCCTTCCAATGTTGGATGGATTTCCCATTGGATTGGCGTTTTAAGGAATTGTGTTTGTGGAAGTTGGGAATCGCCTGTGTGATGGGATTCCAACTATGTGAATATGATGTGACCTACTTACGGATAACCTAGACCGACGTGCTATTGCCGGTTAAATATGCACACATAATTTTATGTATTTGTGTGGATTAATCCGGCCTGTTTGAATGGTTGTTAAATTAAGCCAATTATAGAGAAGCGCGTCGTTAAAAACCAGTTACTGAGCTTTGTAGCTGACTCCGTTTTGTATTTTGTTTTCCTTTCTGTTGGCGACGTAGGTTGACGGACCAAGGAAAGGTGCGATGATGATGTTATAATCATGCTCCGGATGGTCAAAATCTGGGGTGTGACACCTAAGCGGGACACTAATTAACAAGCAACACAAATCACATAATCACAAATAATAAAATCAACAAGAGCAATCATGCAAACAAACAATCATAATAGAGAAAATCATCCAAGTAAGGTAGATTTTAACACAAATTTATGTTTAAAACCTAAGCCTCTAGAGACAAAATCTAGCCTCTCATTGGTGCTAACATCCAAAAGAAATACAGAGTAGACATGATAAAAACTAAGAAAAACAAGAAAGAGAATAGACTACACCAATCTCCTTGCTTGTTGCCCTCGTCTTCACGATGTTCTGCTCGAGCAACCTTCAATCCTTCGCTTTAATCGCCTTGGTTCACTTGGAAAAGGATAGAGAAATGTGGAGAAATTTGTAAAATAAAAGTTAAAACAAAGATGTCCTTCTCCTGCTACCTCCTTCCAATATATAGCAATTTTCGTGTCTTGGGAAGCAATCCCCCAGAATATGGCAGCAAATTTGAGAAGATATTGCAAAATCAGGCAAGATTGGCATTAGTGCGGCCTTCAAAAAATTTTGTGCGTCCCGCATAAAATGAGAAGTCGGCTGAATTTTACTAAGTAAAGAGTGTTGGTCCCTAAGGCACCTAGAGGGGGGGTGAATATGAGGCCTTTTAATTAAAGCTAAGTACTTTTTAACTATCGTGTGTATAAGTTATCTTGGCAGAAACTCGAATAACGTTAAACTAAGCAAGTGCGCGTAAAGTAAATAGAAGATGGCGCGCTAAGCAAGTATGTATAAGTTCGGCACTAATGCCTATGTCTCCGGGACTTCGTAACCTTTGAGATGGCGCGCCTTTTTTACCCAATGAGAAATGAGTACAAGGTGGAACATGTGAGCCTTTACAAAGCTTGAGAAGTCACACGGCCCGAGCACGAAAATAACTCACGAGCACTAAAAGCTCAAATGTATGAATCAAACAAGAAAATCACCAAAGGATCACTTTACCTCTTACAAGAGATTGATTGTGGTTGAGTATGCTTGATATTGTTGTATGAATATTGAAGTTGTGTGCACAAGCAACAATGGATTTTTTCTAGATCTGAAAAGAATTCAGAATATTACAATTGTGGGTGGCTAGAGTGATTCTCCAAACCTTTTTTTTTTTTAAAAGGCCGAAGCCCATTTCATTGAAGAAATTTAAATTACACCGGCAACATGCTGTTGTTTACCTAGATATCACCAAAAAACCCACCCTAAAACAAAACGTCTCATCTCTTTGGGAAAATAAAGCAACAAAGAAATTCATATGCCATAGAACAGTAAGCCACTCAAAAGGGCTGTGGACAAAATAGTTAACTACAAAATTGGGCTGCCAAGCCAAAAGTCTTCTACTTGGTGTCTTCATAGATCCGCAGCTAGTCCCGTATCGCCAACACAGTGGAGTTGGCCACTTCATCTTCAACATCATCCGGATGCCAACTAGAGAGAGGGAGTACATCAGTATCAACAGGTAGCCACGACGCTGTAGAGGCAGAGACTTGAGGTGTGACCCGACCTGTCCAATAATGCACAAGTGAGATGACAAGTAAAACAATTTGTCTCACTGTTTTTCTCTTACCATTGTCAAAACACATTTCATTGCGATGTTTCCACAATGTCCAGCAAACTGCACAAAAACCAATAAAAAGGCTGATCGATGAGCATTAGGTAATTGATTAGCAAACTTAAATATTCCCCAAAGTTTGGTGAATTGATAATTGTTTGTAGTAAAATGTCAGTGTTGGAGCATATATTAAATAAGGAAGGATATCGCGATGCCATGGAGCAATTATGATACCAAATGTCAGTCCAAAAACGAACAGAAGTATTGGAACCCGGTTCATATGAAACACTAATATTCCCCAAAGATTGGAGAGATGAAATGATAGACCAAAAGGCAGATTTGGGCTCCCTATGAATTGTGTATTTGTACAAAATCAATGTTTTCCAAGCACTATTGTATGAAGGATCCTTAAATTTCCACCACTATTTCACAAGTAAAGCGAGATTCATTTGTTTGAGATCTAATATACCTAACCCACCAAACTCCTTGGCAAAACAAGCTCTTTGCCAATTGATCAAATGATATCTCTTCTTACCAGTATGAGTGCCCTGCCATAGAAATCGACGTCTAATTTGATCAATTTTGTTTATCACAGAATCTGGTATTTTATAAACCGATAAGAAATATAAGGGTACTGAGGATAGAACAGAATTTAATAGAGTTAAGCGGCCTCCTATCGAAAGCAAACTACCCTTCCAAGATTGAAGTTTTTCTATCTTATCAATAAGAAAAGTCCAGTCAAGAGCTACTAATTTTTGGGTATGCATTGGTAAACCTAAGTAATGTATGGGGAATGAAGATGGATTACATCTAAAATGTTGAGCAAATCGAGAAACATCATTAACATTTATAGGGTACATAGAAGTTTTGGAATAATTAACTTTGATGCCTGATACGGCTTCAAAAGCAATTAGAGTCCACCAAGCATGTTCATATTAGCTTCATCAGCTTTTAAAAATATAATGGTATCATCCGCATAATGACAATTGGTATGAGAATGATTATCTAATATAGGAGGTCCTAATCCAACTAAAGAATTGGCATTTCTACCTTTTAGAAAAATTTGACTAAGGGTATCTGCGGCAAGGATGTACAGATAAGGAGATAATGGGTCTCCTTGTCGTACCCCTCGTTTGCAAAAAAATAATTAGTGAGTTCACCATTAATGTTTATGCATGATTGTGAACTAATCAACCATTCTGTAATCCATCTAATCCATTTTTCTCCAAATCCTCTACTATGTAAAATATCTAGAAGGTATTGCCAATTAATTTTATCGTAGGCTTTTTCAAAATCAACCTTAACAATTACTCCTGCCTCATTTGTCATTTGGCAAGAATGTATGATTTCTTGACTTAATATGACATTATCTAAGATATATCTCCCTTTAATAAATGCTGCTTGACTATTGTCGATGATTCTATGCATGATTGATTCTAATCAAAAAGTCAGAATTTTAGAGATTATTTTGAAGCTACAGTTTACCAAACTAATTGGTCTGGACTTAGTTATAAGTTTGGCCTCTTTCTCTTTTGGGATGAGGCAAATGATTGATTTATTCAGACTAGTTAGTTTGGTATGATAATTATAAAAATGTAGACATAGCTGATACATATCATTAATAATCAATACCCAAAATGCTTGATAAAATTTGAAGGTGAAACCATCAGGCCCAGGAGCCCCATTAGGTTCACAAGCAAAAACTGCATGTCTAATTTCATCCAATGTAAAAGGGAGTTCTAGAGATTGTTGTTCTAAATGAGTAAGTTTCTCACTAGGGTCCCAAAAATCCTTATCTAAGTGAGCATATGTGATACTAGGTTGACCAAACAGATCTTTGTAAAAACGGTGAATATGTTGTTTAATTTCTGGTTTAGAGGTATTAGTAAAGCCATATATTTCTAATGCAAGATTTTTTTTTTTTTTGAGCGATGGGTAGCTACTGTATGAAAATACTTAGTATTATTATCCCCCTCTTCCAACCACTTTTGCTTGGATCGATTTTTCCAATGTTGTTCCTCTTCTAAATAGATATTATCTAAAGTATGCTTAGCAAGAATCCAATCATCATATTCAAGGGTAGTAAAGTCTCTAAGTTCTAAAATCAGTTCTAGGTTTTTGAGCTTATCAAAGAGGTGTTGTTTTTCTTTTTTTTTCTTACTGTAAAAGTTTCTAGTCCATCCTCTAATTTTTTGTCTAAGAAATTTTAATTTGGCATTCCAACTTTTGGCTATATTGGTGGGATCCAAAGGGTATTGAATCCACCATTTATGTATGAGTTGAACAAAATCTTGTTGTTCTAGCCAGGAAGGATCAAAACGAAACAGAAAATTAGGGGGGGGGGGGTCTATTTTGGAAGATATTTGCAAAATGATTGGACAGTGGTCAGATCCATATCTACCAAGGTCAATGGTATTACTAGCTGGATATAGTTGTTCCCATGTCAGACTTGTAAAAAATCTATCTAACAATGCAAATTTATTCCCATTTTGCCAAGTATATTTCCTACTGGATAACTTCGTTCTACTAGTTGATGTTTATGTACAAATTTGTTGAATAAGGAGCTGGTTTGTATGTCAAATAAATTTCCTGATTTGTCGGCTCTATGTCTAATGGCATTAAAATCCCCACACAAAATCCAAGGAGCTGAGTTAGTTCCTCGAATAGTGTCCAATTCTAGCCAAAGGTCTTTCTTTTTTGATCTAATGACTGGTCCGTATACTATAGTAACTTGCCATTGATGTCCATCAAGTTTACATTCTACTTGTATATTAAGTGCATAGGTATGAACTGAATGACTAAGGTACTTAAAATGATCACTATCACATCCAAATAAAATACCTCCCGACCTTCCTATTGAAGGAACCCAAAACCAGATATCAAATTTAGAAGAAATAGTTTTTAGAACCCTAGTAGTAAATTGTTCCTTTTTTGTCTCTTGGATGGCAATGATATCTATCTGATTATCTACTATTATATCATGACGAATTTGTCTCTTTTTATAAGAATTAATACCACGAGCATTCCAATTTAAAAAATTCATAAGGAAACTAGAGAAAGCCCGATTGCTACAGAGGTATCATTATCATACATATCAGAGGTTTCTAAAAATGAACTAGAATCATGAAAATCATCATTATCTACTTGCTGTTGGTCTAGTATAGAATTGGTATTATGAAGAAAAGAGGTATCATCTAAAATAATGGGATGAGAGGAATCAAGTGATTTTGTTTTATCAAGAAGAGAAAGAATAATTTCTTCAAAGGAAGATCTTTCCTGTGATTGTAATTTTTGTATTATATGCGCAGCCTCATCAGCATTATTCCCTAACTGAATTTTATACACTCCAAATAGATTTTTAACTTGGTCCACAGTGAGCCTATGATACGGAAAATTGGTGATTAGAGGGATACCTGAGGAGTGAGTGCTACCACTATCTTTACCCCTAGCCCGTTTCTTAGCTTTAGACATAGTAGAGGAAGGGTCGCCTAGAGCTTGCAGTCGAAGGCTCTTCCTCATCGAGATTCCACCCCTTGGAATAGGAGGCACTGCAGGGGAGGTAATGGACATTGCAAAGAAGGGAGGTGGGGGGGCAGTCGGCTGGGCAGCAGGTGTGGGGTTTTGAGGCTACCCAAAGCCATTAGGCTTAAGCTGCGGAAAGACCGTAAAATAAAATTTTACTTCTAACTCAAGCCAAAAAGAATTGAAGTGGTGTCGGATAATCTACCGAGAGTTACATACCTGTTCAATCCGTTTCTCAGATTAAAAAACCGTAAGTAAAACTTTACTCATTCAGATCATAGATTAAGTAGTATGTCGGATAATAACCGAGAGTTACATACCAGATTAATCCTTTATAGACCTAAAGTAGTAAAACCGTATTTACTTGTTTTTAATCAGTTTATAGATCTATTCCCGTAATTGATTTCTAAAACTTAAATCTATTTACCAAGTAAATAAATTTATATAACATTTATACCTTGTTTCCAAATTACAATTGGAATGCAGACCGAGCGAGAAGACCGGATCTGAGCAATGTCTTCTTCGGAGCAATGACTTCTCTCGGAGCACCAAACATATGGTGCCTCTATAGGTTATCCACCAGGACTAACCAGAGAGCGGTTTATTTCTTTTGCCAGAAATACTGTAAACCGCGGTCTTACGCAAAAAACACTATTCACGAGAAAAAGACGAAATAGCAGAATTCCCGACCCGCAGTTATTCTGATTTTACTAAAAGGCAAAACAGAAATATCGCGACTTTCGGGAAAACACTATTCACTGAAATCCCGCAAACACTATTCAACAACTCGAAAGATAATACGTAACTGTTACGTATAACTTTCGTTTAAACCGCAACACTATTTGGGAGAGAAAACGAGAAAGAGAACGATAACCGAGCCAATTCGAATCGAACTCAGACTTTTCGAACTTTTCGACTTATGAATTTTTACCCTACCCCTATTTATAGGGTTAGGGAGGTGCTTGTAAGCTGCTTGCAGCAGAGGTGCTTAGCTGCAAGCTGCTTACAAGGACGTGCTTGTAAGCTGCTTGCAGCAGAGGTGCTTAGGTGGATAGGATTGATGACATGTCATGCGGATAAGGACGAATCTGAAAAGACCAGAATGCCCTTGCTCCGAACACAATTAATATCTGTATAATTATTCTGAATAATTATATTTCTTGCGGTTGTTGATTTCGGTAATTTATACAACGTGTCCTGCACGTTTATAAACTAACGGTTAACTTTTATACAACGTGTCATACACGTTTATAAATTAACCAATATTTTTGCTTGTCATTTTACATTGCATTTATAATATAATTATATCAAGTATAATTAATTATAAACCATCTTATTATTGATCATAACCAATTTATAATCAATCAATAAGATTCTCCGATTAACTCCTATTGGTGTGACCCGATAGGATATGTGTTATGTTGGTAAATAGAATTAAAACCGTTTTAACTTCTATAATCATGAGAGGTATCTGGCAAAACGCATCATGACCATCCAATTACAGATGATGATGTACAGTACAATATCACGATCCAGTAAACTATTTTACTCGTGTTAATTCTTTTGTCTCATAGCTGTCAGATTAATTTCAAGGTAGGTTTGTGTCATCCTTGTAAATTAATCTTTTCTTGATCTTGAGCAGATTATCAAATATGATTACTCTTGTATTCATACTGCTAGCAGATATTCTTACTCTATCAAGGGGCCCAGTGACACTATAACTCGTATAATAAATACGAGGGACAATAGTACTTTTGGTAGACCATCACTACCTCAGCTAAGTTATGTATACCGAAGAGCTACCGTTATAGCTACTTTTTACAGATAGCGTTAGGTAACAATCACACATACACATCTCTTAGTTAGGAAAGATGAATACCTCATACTGTAGAACTTAACACTGAATGAAAGCATTAATGACACGAACACAATTCCGTATAATGTTTCATTCGGGGTCTGTCAAATACCATGTTCCTAGAACATGTATCTATGTGATTAAAATGACAACTCTGTGTCTATGGTCTGTAAAACTTGACCATCTTTTAATCCACATACTAACCTTTAATAAATTAGTGTTCTTTGCTAATTACCTTGGTTAGTGACAATTAAGAGTTTTATCATCTATTATGAAGTTTTACAATTTCAAGTCATGAACTCGAAATGATTCATAATTCGATAAAACTCAAAGAACAAAATGATAATTTTATTAATCATTCAATTCATGAACAAAGCTTTATATAATTAAATTATCGTATTATTGACTTCTAGATTATTACTTACTAACAGCAGGTTGCAATTGAGATTTTTTGACTGTTTTTTTCCATTTTTTGGTAGACTTGACCCCAGCTGAACCTGGTGAGTGTTTCTTTTCTTTGTAGATGAATAGGAAAAAGGAGAAGGATAGAGCTTAGGAGTGAGAATCACAGGAGTTGTGATCTATGGGAGAGGGGGTTTCTTTTTGTTCACTGTCTTGGATTTGGGTGGAGGTGAAAGGGTTTTTATGGGAGATTTAGAAGGGGAACTTGGAGAAGATTTTCTAGTAGATTTTCAGAATTGGAACTTGGAGAAGGGGACTGATAGGCTGAGTCCGATATCCTCCAGAAGAATGGTTTTGGGTCTTCGGTTTCTTAGGTTCAGTTTTGGATCCATTGCCTTTATACCCAGAGGGATTGATCATCGAGTTCATGGCGTTGAGAAACTGTGCATGATCCTCATCAGAATCATCAGTAAAGGTGCCATCTCTCTTGTCAGATTGCGCTTTGCAAGTGTCACTAGATTCGCCCAATTCTTTGGTGACCATCTGATCCTCGAGTAGGTCTTCATCCATCTCGGGAACAGGAGGTATAGGGGGAGGGGGTTGGTTCAATGGGACAGTCCCTGTGGGAAGGTTACGGTGTGGTTGCTGAACAGGTCTTCGGGCCCTCCAAGCATTAACACTCTCCGTATTCTCATTTTCAACCTCAATTTTGAGATCGAAAGTAGAGACATAACCAGATGCATCTCGGTACAGCTGCCAGTGATGTTCAGTAAAGAGTTTGGGATCACAGGCACCCACTCGGACTCGAGCAAAACGCCAGTCGTATTTGTTCCTGGTAGCAGGATCAAGCTCAAGTACTACTGCCCCAAAAGGGTTGAGAAGTTTATCAAATTCAACCCACTCCCACAAAGTTCGGTTAAACCCCCAGATACGAAGCCACAAAGATGTAAGTCTCTTACCCGCTGTCAGGCTAGGGTCCCAAGAGACCACTGGAAACTGAATGCCATCTATCAGTATAGATCCTCGGCGAGTCGCTGAGATTTTCCAAGCCATAGAGGGAGCTTTGATGAGATAACGAAATTCATCGAAAACAGCGACGCGCCACTGGTATTGATCAAACAGGCGAAAGAGGGCCTGTTCTACGTGCTCAGGACCCCACCCGACTGTGTCTTCCAAAATGAAACTTTGCTGAAACTCACGCTCTTGTGCCTCAGCAGCCGGTGACGGGGTAAAAATCTGAATCGGTGCACGGACTGGCAGGATCGGCTGTCGGATCGGAGGAGGCAGGATCGGCTGTCGGATCGGAGGAGGCACCATATTGCGATGAACCGGTGGATTTCCAGGGCGCGGACCATCTGTGGTACACCGCCACCGCGACGAGGGGCCACCACATCCTGATCGGTAGTGTCTGGCGAAGCACTAGCGATGGGATTGGCAGAGGAGTTGTTCTTCACGAGAGGCAACTGGTGGTGGACTGTGGAAGGTGCTAGAAGTTCTTCACTGGATGCATCTCTCGCTGGAAGCTTAGGAGGTGTGAACGGGTAAGTGCCTGTAGGTGTTCTACATATCAGAGCTCTGTGGCCGAACCTGTTGCACACAAAACAAAGCTGTGCGTTGCGGCAACTCGCTGCATGATGGCCAGCATCGCCACATCTCAAGCAAATCGGATTGGATGTGGTCGATTTACTACGAATCTCCTCTAGCTTTCGGTGGATGAGTCTACGGCGTGATTCAACAGGGATTTGGTTGGAGACGGGTTGCCACACACGAACTGGAGGCTGTTTGACCACTTCAGAGAACAGTCTTGGGCCAGATTTGGACGCCATTAATGGAAGCTCTGGGCCTTTAATAGCCGCAAGTTTTGCAAATTTTTGTGAGAGGCGATCCAATTGGATCTGATGGATCAACATAATCACAACTTTTTTTGGATTTATCACTGTTTTCTATTGTTTTTTGTATTTTTTGTTTTGATTTTCTGATTTTTTTTGGATCGCTTTTTTTATCGCCTGTCTAGTCGCTTTTTTGCTTTTTCCAAC
>SWLB01000169.1:0-47197 GCA_011114355.1 Carex littledalei | reverse complement strand
TTTATTCTATATTACTCCACATATTTTATAGCTCGTTTGATAGTTCAAATCATAATTTAAATTAATTATAGAGTAAAATGTAGGAAAATGAGCATTTACCTATGACAATGGGCCTACAGACAAAATAAGTGTGAATATTCACTCCGAGTTAACTTCATCTTACTCATTTTATTTTACTACTTGTGGTGACTTAAGTGGAGAGCAAGAAGTTTACTTCACATCTTACTTTGTAACCAAACATGATATAGAGCATGTTTCTCATAATATAATTATAAATAAGGACATTTTGGGCATTATAAACAAACAAACAAACTTTAATCCTTAATTAATATTGAGAGAATAGTGTTGTTAGAAACTATCAAACTATTACGGCTTGACTGCTATAAAAATGCAATAAATAACTAAAAGAAGGTAGTTGAGGATAGGCATCAGAGGAAAAAGAGGGAAAAGAGAATTAAAAAAAGTATAGTGCTAAACGAAACGCAAATTGAGAAACAATTGTTAAAAAAAGGTCGAATTTTGAATTTTATTCAAGAACCGGAAACAAGAAATGGCGAAAGCCAAGTTCTAGCTCGAACGATAAAATTGATAACAAATTGAGTAATCCAAATCCATAAAATTATTTGTCATTTATAGGCGAAAGTATTAAAAAAAAGGAATTGTCTAAATTCACCAAGTAAATCTCTCTAATCGTTCTACGCAAGCCAAATCAGCATCCACTTCATTAATCCGCGCTGATCTGTGCAACTGAATCTTCAACAGACGGGCTTGCTTCTTCAGTTCGGTCCTTGCAGCGCCCTCCATTACTTGTTTCAATCAGCAGCAACTGCTCCCTTCCAACAGTCCCGGGCAGTATTTTAATTGCGGGGCCCAAACGCAGCGATTCACATTTTAATTCCTCTCTGACCGAGCTGCCCTCTTCCTTCTTTTCCTTCATGGTGTCCTTTGACTAAGTCAAAATCGATTTCTTTCTCCTCCGCACGTGACATATAGATTCCAATCGCATGAAAACAGAGTTGATCTTCACTCCAATCGTACGGAATTCAATTGAATAATTTAGACTAGACGATCTAAAATTGATTTTGATAATTTTATATCCTCTGTTTATTTGTTAGCTCATTACACTTTGGTTTGATCTGGATCCTCATATTTTGAAATAAACGGTTCAAACTTGAGAGGAATATATATAGTGCTATCAGTCTCTACTTCTAATATATCCCACATATGCGTGGATTTAGCTTTAACACGATTAGATTCGCTCAGGTAATGTCAGTTGTGAGTAATTTAACGACTTGAAATGAGCTTCAATATATTAATTAAAAATATCTAACAACAAAGTAGCAGGACATTGCATTCAAGAAAGTATAGAAGAGAACAAAGCATGATACATCAACATAAAGACAATATAATTAAAAAACTTAATGAAGACTTAGATGAGACAAAGTAGCACTACTACATTGCATCTGCAGGATGCCGATAACAAATGATTTAGGTTTGCAAGAGGGTTGAGTTGTCAACAACTGTGGAGCGGTCAATGACAATATTGCCCCAATGCGAAGCCTGAACAGGCAAGGTGGGAGGATGGGTTGATTGGCAAGTAAGCCAGTGATTGATTTGCCGCATGTCAGGCCTCCTATGAGGTTCTTCAAGAAGGCAGAGTAATGCAATGTGTATGCTTCTTTTTATTTCTCCATCAGAGCAGGGTTCTCTTAGTCTTGCATCTTTTAAGTCTAGTATTCTTCCTTCATTTAAGTATTCAAGTACCTAAATGGTTGTACAAACAAAAATTTGATATTTCTGTGAGTGTGATAGAGAAGCGAGAGAGAGAGAAGCAACCGCTGCCAAGTTTCTCAAAAAGAGAGCGAACGTACACTTGGCAGCCACTCCCAAGGTTTTCAAATAAAAGAAGAGACTGAGAGAGAGAGGAGCTTACAAGACTAACAAGCCCTGAAGGACAGGAAGTGTTTCTTATACCACTGATTATTTCGAGAATAACAATTCCGAAACTGTACACGTCCGCTTTAAGTGACAGCATTCCACTTTGTAGTTCAGGAGCCATGTATCCTCTGAAAATATGAAGTTACGGACCAATACTCGAGATCAGTATTGTTACATATCAGAAACCATTTAATCTACTCAATTCCTTTGAATTTTCACAGGACCGCCAATTATACCAATAAGGGTATTACTAACTGTTCCTATGTCGATCCTTGAACTTCTCTCACAATAACTTGAAATTTTTTAGGACTAAGTTGGCTATTTTGAAATAAGCTTGTGAATCACATTTTTTCATAGACAATTTCATCAACATTCACTACAGCAAAAAGGGGTATCAGCGACTGGTTTTCCGGTCGCTGATAATATAGGCGCCGGTCGCTGATATTTATGGGATCACTGTTATTTTGAAAGCTAAATACTCAATGCATAGACATCTAAATTCATTCAATTTATTCTATTTATGCTATAAGATTTTAATAAAATTCATTATATGAGGCTAGAATTTGATATCAAAATTTCATAGATATAAATCACATTTTTCACATAAATAGTTTTTTTTTAATATTTGCAACAAAATTCATTTAATTTATTCTTTCTTTAAAGTTACTTATTATTTTTTGTTCAATTCATGTCTGATTTTTCGTTTGCACAATTTTATATTCATTTAACAAAAGATACATTATGTTTTTTTATTATATAATTGATTCATATGCTCAAAACAAAAAAGATGAGGGAACAAATTAAAATTTTGCAAACGAAAACCATGTATAAATTGAATAGAAATTAATATGTAACTTCAAAGACAGAGTAAGTTGAATTTTGTTGTGAAAAAACTGTCTATGTTAAAAATACTACTTCTATTCTTATAGCAATTAAAGTATATGTTTTCATACTAGTGAAACATTTCCCTCTTGAACTTTAGTAGTCGGCACTGAAACTTACAAAAATCAGAAAAACATTTCCCTACTTCCATTTACTTTTACATATCTTATACAAGCTTAATTAAGTTCCTACCATAATTAAAAGATTTTAAAGAAGGGTAGATTGGGTATGAAGAGAGAAAATTTTCTATGCGCTCAATAATCTAATTGTTGCTCTCAAAATAGCGCCTCCCTTCTTATTATTTTTTTAAAAAGTTTGATGACTAAAACCTATATTTTTTTTCCCTTTTTTGATAGAAATGGAGAAGCCTCAGAAGTTCTAAGTCATTGCAGTATCTAATTGGTCTTGTACAAAAAGTTGCATGCAAAATGAAATGTAAACACAAAGTGGTAGACTAACCTTGTCCCACTAATAGTGCTGGTTGTAAAAAATGAGCAATCTTCTTCACAGAGCCTTGAAATACCAAAATCAGAGATTTTGGGGACCATATTTTTGTCTAGTAGAACATTTGCAGGCTTTACATCCCGATGAATTATTGTATCACCATTATCCTCATGTAGGTAAAGAAGGCCTGAGCTGATTCCTTGTATTAATCTGGATCTCTGTTCCCAGCTTAGTACTAATACCTCTTCTAAGATTCTAGTGCCTATTTAAACAAATCACACTTCTTTGTCAAAGTAAAATAAAAAAATTCATTTATGGTAATGCACACATCAATCTCTTGCATTAAGGGTTGCACAATATCTAAATATTTTGATGGAACATAAAAAATGAATGAACAGCTTATGTCAAAGTGATCCAAGTATCTGACAATGGCTTAATATCATCTATACACTTTAACTCTTCTTAGATTTTATATTTCCTCAGTTTTTATTAGATATATCATACTTCTTACTCAACTCTAACAATTATTTTCATTCATAAAATATAGTCATTGTACTTCAATTAATCCTGATATATGGTGAGAATAGAATTGACAAAAGTACCCTCTTTTTCCTCTATGTGCTGGCACTCTCATTTTCTTACATGTATTGCAGGCCCTCAGTGAACTAAACTATTTTATTTGCTTTTCCATCTGTTAGCATCCTTATCCCAGATCAGTGGAATACTGAAGTAATTCTCAAGTGACCCACAAAACCAAAGTTCAAAACAAAAAAGAAAAACAAACATGTGTAACATACCAAACAACAATAGATCAAGGCTATGATTCGGCATAAATTCGAAGCATAGGATTATTTCTTGCTGCTGTATGCAAAATCCCATCAATTTAACAAGATTCTTGTGCTTGAGCCTTGCAAGAAGGTTTAGCTCATTTTTAAGTTGATCATTTCCATTATGTGCACTTCTTGAAACTCTTTTAACTGCTATTTCTTCACCATTCTCGAGAACTCCCTACAGCAATGCATAACAAACATATTCAATATTCAAAATAATACACTGTATAACAAACAAGTTCTACATAAGAACATTAGTAGGAAATACGTAATAAGTAATAAAGGTTAAAAGACCAATTTTACCTTTTATTAATTCTTTTTGAAATAAGTAGCCTAACAGCTACCAGCTTTCTTTAATAAAAGCAGTATATTAGAACATATCCCAAATAAACTAAGCAGTATATTCGAAAATTTAAAATTTTGTATGTGGACGCATCACTCGTAAGGTAGACGGACTTCAACAGTTCGGATTCGTCATTTGAAGTTAATCCGATAAACTTTTTAATTGAGTTCACAAAGAAGCTTGGTGAACTTAGGAACACCCTAGTTCTACTCAACTACATGTATGTTCCCCTCCATCTGCGGGAGGCATGATCATACCTTATATACTGGTCCAAGCTGTCCTTTGCCAATGATTTTCATGTCACTAAAATCATCTGTGGCAGCTATTATTCTCTTGAAATCGAAAAATTCAAAAATTTGAACATCTTCTCGGCCATTAGATAGATTATTTCCTACAACATGAGATAAGAAAATGTGAAGTATGATCAGGCAATAGTTAATTATGATACAAGAACAAAATTTGGTTAGAGAGAATTGTTCTTAGACGGTTTGTGGAGTACCTGGTTGTGGAGTTCTTCTGAATGGCCACCTTGTTGTGATCCATCTTAATATCATACCTATTTTTGGAGTTCTTCTGAATTTCCATACCAGAATTATAAGCACCGCTAAAATGAGAACCAAACCTGCAGCTATAGTGAGAGGCATGATGATGGTATTTCCATTATTGGAGCCTGGAAAGACAAAGTGCAAAATAATCAATATAAAATGAATTTGACTTCCCAAGTTGTTTAATTGTTTTTAATCATTGCAAATAACAACATACCACTCTTAGAGGCAACACGAATATATAAAATATCCCCTCCGTCATTAAACTCTTGCATATCAATGATGTCTCCAAACCAAGCCAGACATCCTTGCCATCCCATATGTGCATAAGCCATGCAAGAGGAATTCTTCTGGCACCTACTCTTACATTCATTTTTGTTCATTCTATCATCAGAAATTGCATTGATTGTGTCTGGCAGTTTCATCTTACCTAGAGTAACAAATTCATGAGATATTGTGTCATTTAGAGGAATATCTCTTTCACAACCTCCAGAATATATGCGATTTTTCCATTCATTCTCATTCTTGTGATGAAAATGGTCCGCACATTTACAACTGCCATCATTAAAATACCCATATGGCCCACATGCAGCATATGAAGAGATCGTATCATCTGGAGCTTTCCAATATTGTATCCAATCACTGCCTTTCAAATAATAACGATATGTTGTACCATTTGAGGCCACGACCACACGCCAAAGGACCGATGAGTCTAGAGGCTCATACCAGAACACTCCATTTTCACCTGATTTTGAGACATGAAACTGCACCAATTCGTGTGTCAATTTTGGCATACCATTCCATCTCGTACCATCCCATGGACCAGACCGATAAATTATGTCAGAGCCCCTGAAAGCAACCAGTTCGAACCTTCTAGAAGAGTCCAACTTCCGAACATATTGCCCAGGGGAAGGATCAATTCCAGTACTGTTCCAAGAAGAGAGTTGATTTTCAAGCATTGAATCCAACAACTTGGTATACCCAAGTGGTACATAGGGCAATAGGGTGTCAGAGAGTTGGTATAAACTCTGCCACAAAAGTTTCCCTGTTTTGGTGTCATTAACTACAAGCAGCCCTGAATCAAGGAGACAAGCTTGAGGTTCTCCTCTGCTGATCTGACTACCAGTAGACCATATATCTCGGCCAGTGCTATCTCGGAGATAAAGAGTTCCATCTAGGGATAGGTAAAACAAGCCAGCGCCACCGATGATTGGACGGTCACCATTGGCAACCCAGACGACCGTCTTATGAGGGTCGGTGAACCAAATTCCAAGATATTGGTTTTTGGAATTTGTGGCATTGAAGAAACCCAACTGATATCTCCCATTAGATGAATGTAGGAGCTCGTTATGTTGCAGCGTCTCATTTGTGTTGAGTGTATTCCCTGCAAAGCAATGATTAATGAATCATACTATATTGTAAGAGATTTGCTATTTTAAATTAGGCTTTACATTGACAAAAGTAAATAGGGCCCATATATATAGTCATGAGCTTTGTACAAGAATTACGAAGAACAGAATTGGACAGGTCTAGTTATGAGGTTCATTCGAAGGTAGGGAGTCAATGTATGTCTGGTGAAGGACAAATATAATAAACAACTTACATGGAAAAACGACTTACCAATCTATATATAAATACAAAATATAGGAAAGACAGGGATATATATAATTAGGAGTAATTACACAAAGGAGCAAATATTGGTCCCGGTAAACAAAAACTACCAAATTAACTACCCTCCAAAGGCTTACCTTGTCAAGTACCTCCATGTAATGTTCCACACCTCAAAATGCACACTTTTTTCAACCAGAATGAACACTTGTCTTTATTAAAATGATTCTTTAAACCTAAACAGACAGTTGCCTGTTAACAACTGCCACATACTTAATTTTGACTTAGTTAAAAAGTATTTTTACAGTTGTCAAGAACTGTTGTTGTATCTGAATTCCACCTAATGTGCACTTCTATCAAGCTAGGAATGAAATCTCTTTTCAGCTTGATTGTGGACAACTTAAACCAAAATTAACACTTGTCTGTTCTTTTCTTTTTGAAAAATGGAAAAATGGTGCCCCATCTCCCTTAGGAGTATCCCAAATATAAATGTGATCTACCAGGAGTTAGTATAGAAGTGGGAAGGTTTAACACAGAGAGTTAAAAGAGGTCAACAGATGTTATTATTCACTGTTGATGTACAAAAAATCTAAAAGGCAAAAGAAGAGTCTTCCGTGCTTTGGTTTCAAAAATCTATCGTACAAATTTCAAACTTTGATTTAAGTAGCTCAGTAAATTGGATATATAATGAATTTGTAGAATATTAATTTTTATTATTTTTGGAACTTTTTTTACTATTTTTTATGATTTACGAATGACGGTAAAAAATGACTTAAAAATAATAAAAAATTGTCAGTGTTCCGATATACTGTTTAAAATTTATTATCCAACTTGGGTTGAAATGTAACGATTGATCATGTGATAAGTATCTTATATATATATATATATATATATATATCTACACACGCAGATCCAAAATACCAAAACCAAACTAGTGCAAAGAATCCAAGTGCTCTCGAAGTACCATATTATTAGGTGCAAACCAAGAGAATAACACAAATTAAGAACAATAACGAAGGCATACCTTTGCCATCAACAGTGATGAAAAACAGCATAAACGTTGCAATTAAGAGCCCTATTCGATCCATCTTCTCCGACGATCTTCTCGGTTGATATTGTACCTTTGTACTTTGTAAACTAGCAATATACTCTCACTTTCTATTTGTGTGAATACCAATTCCACTTAGTCAATGTACTTCAAGTAGAATAGGAAGTGAGAAATGGTCAGGTAGTAGTTAAGTCTTAGGTCAAAATATATATAGTTTCAATGTCACTCTTATTTACCGTTCATATGTTTATTGCAAATGACCTATCATCCCTAATTAATTAATTTGGTTGATAATGCCTTATTCAATGTATACTTTAAAGTACATAAAAAATAACCTCACTGAAACAGAAAATGCAAATTAAAAAGAAAATTGCTCCAATACACCAAACGGGTTTCATATAACTTTTTTATTCTAATTGCACCATTTTACTAAAATCTGTAATACTTTCATGTATTTACTACCCTGAAATTAGCTATTTTCCCTTCTAAAATTCATAATATCAAATTTACCCTTTTTAAATTTCAAACTCACAAACTTGCCCAATTCATTGCCTTCTTTTTTAACACATTTAAATTTATAATTTATATTTATCCTTTATTAAAAATAAAAAATTGTAGCATGTATAAAAGACCAAATTATTTAGTTTGTGAGGGAAAATGATTAATTTTCTCTACTTTTAACGCATAAATAATGACATTTAGGTATATACTTGTGTGTGTGTCACAAGTAGGGAAATGAATCATTAAATTGTCATCACAAAATGGTCAATTAGAAGACGTAATACATCATACACATGCTACATATTTTTTATTTTTTTAATAAAGGGTAAAATTAAAACATTATAAATTTCATGAGTTTTAATAGGAAAGACGATATATTGGATAAATTTATTAATTATTGAAAATTAAAAGGATAAATAAGATATTATCAATTTAAGAAGGGAACAATACGTAATTTCGATACTTTTTTAGGATATAATGAAATTTCCCTATAAATAAAATATTGGGATAATATGAGTAGACAAGGAGTTATTAATATTACTAGTATCGTGCCCGTGTGTTGCAACAGAACGTTTCATAAGAAAAATAAAGATTCATAAAAAATGACATATTTTCATAAAAAATAGACTAAATAACAAATAACATTCCTTAAATGACATCTACATATAAATAACATTGCTTAAGTGACATACTAAATGACATATATGATTTGTTTTATCTTTTTGACATATTTTCATTAAAAAATCTCATACAAAATGACATATTAAATTACAAATAATATTCTTTAAATGATATAAAAAATTGAAAGGAATGAAGACATGACCAATTAATTCTCAATCATTTAAAAGTTTCCTTAAAGAACATTTAAAAAATGGAAATAAATCAGGATTAATCACAAAGATAATATAATTGGCATATGGCAAGTGCGAGTCTAAATAAATTTGGACTTCATGTAAAAGAACATCAACAAGATGCATAGAATCAGAAAAGAGCATACTATTTGATTAGAAGGCTGATATTCAATCTGAAATTTCATTTTTTAATCACAGTCATTGGCGGATCAAGACATCTACGTACTTAATATAAGAATGGAGATTTTCCTAAAATTAGTCATTGGATAATAGACGCTTTGTTAGTTTTCATCAGAAAAAAAAGGCGATAGATGCATGCTTTGTTGTCCTTGTTAGATTATTAATTATAGTCACCGTAACATAGACAACATAAATGTTGTACATTGCTATTTAAAGGTGCTGTTTAATTCACGTTTTTCATTTTTCGATCCACTTCAAAATTCATACAAATTTGTAATCTTTAAAGTTGTATTTGATTGTAAAATTAATTAAAAATAAATTATTTATTCTATATTACTCCTCATATTTTATAGCTCGTTTGATAGTTCAAATCATAATTTAAATTAATTATAGAGTAAGATGTAGGAAAATGAGCATTTACCTATGACAATGGGCCTACAGACTGTTGAAATTTAAACATTTAAAACTCAAAATTTCAAGTTAATATGTTTGCATATTATCTCCAATTGATTGTCCAGTATGAGATTGACATGACCGTTAAATAGATATATATAATTAAAACTGAGATATATTTTTTAATTGTAAATTATTTCTCTTAATGACAATTGATTTCACATCTATGACTCTTTAATAGTAAATATATTCACAGCATCAAATAGATACGTTTCCTATTTTGATATTCAATGCTTATGGCAGTTTTGTCTCTCTCTCTTCCCCAATTTATGCAGTGACGTTTTTCATTTTCTAAATATATATCATCCTATTCCACATTCTTTTAGTATTCATTCAAAAACAGAAAAGCAACCTACTCATATTCCTCTTGATTTCCAATTCACTATTACAATAATATTATTCGGTAAATTGCTGGGTATCAAGGAGTTATCATCAGTCACTTCCACGGTCGTGTCCCAAGAAGTTGACTAACCCGGATTATCTTGGTTGCGGTTCCAAATCTTGCACGGTTGAGACGGAATTCGCTTAAGGACAGTGCTTCGCACGATCCGGGTAACACAATTTTAATTATAATTTATTTTCAGAAAATTATCCGATATTTTTATTATATTTTAAAGTTAAGAAAAACCAACACAGACAAAATAAGTGTGAATATTCACTCCGAGTTAACTTCATCTTACTCATTTTATTTTACTACTTGTGGTGACTTAAGTGGAGAGCAAGAAGTTTACTTCACATCTTACTTTGTAACCAAACATGATATAGAGCATGTTGCTCATAATATAATTATAAATAAGGACATTTTGGGTGCTATTATAAACAAACAAACAAACTTTAATCCTTAATTAATATGAGATAATAATGTTAATTGTTAGAAACTATATATCAAACTGTTACGGCTTGACTGCTATAAAAAATGCAATAAATTACTAGAAAAAGGTAGTTGAGGATAGACATAAGAGGAAAGACGGAAAAGAGATGATTAAAAAAAGTATAGTGCTAAACGAAACGCAAATTGAGAAACAATTGCAAAAAAAAGGTCGAATTTTGAATTTTATTCAAGAACCGGAAACAAGAAATGGCGAAAGCCAAGTTCTAGCTCGAACGATAAAAATAATAATTGAGTAATCCATATCCATAAAATTATTGTCATTTATAGGCGAAAGTAATAAAAAAGGAATTGTCTAAATTCACCAAGTAAATCTCTGTAATTGTTCTACGCAAGCCAAATCAGCATCGACTTCATTAATCCGCGCTGATCTGTGCAACTGAATCTTCAACAGATGGGCTTGGTTCTTCTCCAGTTCGGTCGTTACAGCGCCCTCCATTACTGATCTTCGCTGGTCCAATCAGCAGCAACTGCTCCCTTCCAACACAGTCCTGGGCAGTATTTTAATTGTGGGGCCCAAACGCAGCGATTAATATTTTAATTCCTCTCTGACCGCCCTCCTGACCGAGCAAAGTAGCAGGACATAGCTGTGATTTTTATTAATACCCTAAAAAAAAAGAAAATAGCAAATCTGCCCTCACTGTTAATTTATTTTTAAAAATCTGTCCACAGTGGGGCGGTCCACTATTCCAACCAAACCGCTCCCCAGTGAGGCGGTCCGCTGCCTACACCAAACCGCCCCATACGGGGGCGGTCTGCTATAAAACCTATATAAAAGTCATTTTTCTCTCTCCTGCCCACTCACAATTCATTTTAACTTAGCTGAAAGAGAAAGAGGAAGAAGAGAAAGACGATTTTGTGGCGATTTCAGATAACAGTAGAGGTAGATTTAATTTTTTAATTCATTTTTTACATCAAATTTACTTTACTAAGTTTATAATTTTTACAAAAGGCGGCTAGATTTAATTTTTTAATTCGTTTTTTTATTATTAAATATACCACTGATAAATGTTTTTGTACTAATGTAGCTCCCAAAAGAAGAAATGTTAGTTGCACTGTATGTGGGCGGGAGATTTCGGGTGGTCGACAGCGGACGGCGACTGTGTGCACAGGCTATGTGCAGACAACCTAAACAAGAATACCGGATACGACAAATGGGTTGCAGATACATTCAAAATTGGTTGCGGGAGGAAGAAGCCGAGAAGGGTGGAAGAGATGTTCAAAGAGTTTGTCAAGGTATATATATTTTTATTTTTGGTATTTAACATATTGTAGATGAAATTTTTCTGAATTATTTACTTATATTTTCTCATCTCAAATTTTATTTTTGTGTAGTATTGTCCAAAAGCAAATGCGTACTTACTCAAGGTAGGCAAAAATAATCCCAGATCTGCAAGAGCCACCCGCATATGAGAAAATATTTCAAGCCTGTGAAGGAGGTTACTGATGGAAAATTATGACCACAAATGGGTCCGAGTCCTTGAATAATGTTTTCAAACAGAGCTGGATGTTGCTCGTGGCAACAATTGTAGAAGACACCTTCTACAAGTTAAATGCATGGTTTGTTGAACGGCGTGTTAAAGCCTTGAATTACTGGCCTAGATCAAACGTTTTCAACAAGAGTGGAGGAGAAACTAAGTAAACATAGGGAGAAAGGTTCAGTTATGAAAGTTGTCCCGTACGGGGATCGCAACATGGAATTCGAAGTGCACGTTCCAGGTGAGTACGTTCCAACCAGCCGTAGACCGGATGTGACTATGGAGTTTGTGAAAAAGATATTCAAGTATGTTATTATTTTTAGACCTAACAATACTGTAACATGTACATGCCAAGGAATCCAATTAGCTCACCTACATTGTTCTCATGTTATGGCGGTGTGCCGAGTGAGAAACTTCTGTGAGGATGATTTTGTCACCGACATGTACCGTACTGAGTACCTTGTGAGTACTTGGGGTGCATCTTTCCATCCTTATCCCAACCAGCATGTGTGACCGGCCTATGTTGGGGATAGAATCATGCCCGCAAAGGGGTGGATCAGGTTAGGGAGAAGGCCCCACAAGCGTGCTGTAATGACCATGGACCAGATGCAAGGTAGGCGAATGGGACATCAGGCTCGCCGTTCAACTTCTGACAGGCAGCGAGCAAGTACATTTGATTTTATATTTTATTTTATATTTTACGATTTCAATATCATACCATGTTTGGTGAACTGGAATGCAATGCAGATGTCATAAACGAAGCCAATGAAAGAGAAAATGCTAGAGTTGTTGCTGAGGCAACAAGTAGTAGCCAGCCCACTCATGGAAGCCAAGCATCTAGTAGCCATGGAGAGACATCTGGTAGTGTCGCACAACCATCTGGAAGCAGACCCAGAACACGTCGACTTAGTTTGTTCGGACGTCGTCGCTGATTACCAAGTTACTTGACATACATGTTGTGAACTATTTTATTTAGATGTATGTTGTGAACTATTTTAATTGGTAGTTTGTGAACTATTTTATTTAGAGTTTGTGAAATTATTTTATATGCTTAAGTTTTGTTATTTTCATAACTTAATTACATATACACAAATTGACAACAAAAAATATAAATAAACACTAAATTGATGAAATAAAGACTACATGAAATAAAGTCTACAACATAAATTCTTAATAAGTAGTACTATTCTTACAACAAGCCTTGAAAGTACATGGAACAAAGTCATCATCGGATTTTGCCGGATCTGGATCAGTCACAGCAGAAAAAGTGGTAGTCTTATCAGTATAAGTACACGGAACAAACTCATCGTTCGATGCTGGAGGCTCTGGATCAACCTTCTTTTTTTGAAAAATAGCCGTAGGAGTTTTCCACAAAGTCATCGTTTGAAATTTCATAGCTAAGAAATTTCGGCTGTATGAATGATCGACATGTCTGTGTATCATGGCATAGTTTACACTTGTACTTTTTTCTCTCATTTTTACCTCAATCACTAATTGACCCTCCTCTCGCTAGACCATGATAGGACGACCTACCTCGGTTGCTCTCTTTCTCTCTACCTCGATTGTTACTGTCCATCATTCTCGTCCAAAAAATGAATTAAAAACACAAATTAAACTAATAAATTAAAAAAAATTGTGAAGATCTACCTCTATTGTTATCTGAAATCGCCACAAAATTGTCGTTCTCTTCTTCCTCTTCTTCCTCTTTCTCTTTCAGCTAAGTTAGAATGAATTGTAAGTGGGCAGGAGAGAGAAAAGTGACTTTTAAATAGGTTTTATAGAAGACCGCCCCCGTATGGGGCGGTTTGGTATAGGAAGCGGACCGCCCCACTGGGAGGTGGTTTGGTTGGAATAGTGGACCGCCCCACTGTGGGGCGGTCAGGGTGTTTTTAAAAATAAATTAACAGTGAGGGCAGATTTGTTATTTTCTTTTTTTTTAGGGTATTAATAAAAATCACGAAGGACATTGCATTCAAGAAAGTAGCAATTATTTTAACGACTTGAAATGAGCTTCAATTAATTAAAAATATCTAACAACAAAGTAGCAGGACATTGCATTCAAGAAAGTATAGAAGAGAACAAAGCATGATACATCAACATAAAGACAATATAATTAAAAAACTTAATGAAGACTTGGATGAGACAAAGTAGCACTACATTGCATCTGCAGGATGCCGATAACAAATGATTTAGGTTTGCAAGAGGGTTGAGCTGTCAACCTCTGTAGAGCGGTCAATGACAATATTGCCCCAATGCGAAGCCTGAACAGGCAAGGTTGGAGGATGGGTTGATTGGCATGTAAGCCAGTGATTGATTTGCCGCATGTCAGGCCTCCTATGAGGTTCTTCAAGAAGGCAGAGTAATGCAATGTGTATGCTTCTTTTTATTTCTCCATCAGAGCAGGGTTCTCTTAGTCTTGCATCTTTTAAGTATAGTATTCTTCCTTCATTTAAGTATTGAAGTACCTAAATGATTGCACAAACAAAAATTTGATATTCCTGTGAGTGAGTGTGTGTGTGAGAGAGAGAGATTAGCTAAGGTCATAGTGGTATGACCAAGGCCTTAGTACTACCAAATCAATTTTATGATTTTCAAAATTAAAAAAGTCGATCTGATTAGCTAAGGTCATAGTGGTATATTTAAAAAAAAAATTTCTACCTACACATAAAGCGTTTTAGATTCGCTCAGGAACTGTCCATTGTGAGTAATTTGATGACTTGAAATTAGCTCTAATTTGTTAAAATATCTAACATATATATATATATATATATGAGGAGGGATCAAGTTACAACAACCATTTTTTTCATTTTCAAAGTCCAAATTGTCGATCCAAACAGTTCAACATGATCTCCACAATAAAATGTGCTTGCAGATCAAATTTTACATTTTTTTGAATTTTTTTACTATTTATTAAGTATTTTACAAAAAATAGTCATATTCAGACCATTGAATTTTGTACCCAGCTTAATAAATAGTAAAACAATTCAAAAAAATGTAAAATTTGATCTACAAGCACATTTTATTTAGATAGTCATGTTGAACGGTTTGGATCGACAATTTGGACTTTGAAAATGAAAAAAATGATTGTTGTAACTCAAATTTGTTGTAACTTGATCCCTCCTCTATATATATATACACACACACACACAAACAACGTGTTGTACATACGTACATTTTATCTGTTTTTGTTACGTATTTTTTGAATTCATTTTAATACATTATGCAAAAACATTAGATAATATTTGAATTATAACTGTCAGTTTAAGTTATTGAATGACTTCAAACGAGCTCTGAATTAATATCCAACATGCAATCAATATAATGTAAATGCATCACAACAAACCTTGATTGCTTAAACATATACATGCATGTGTTCTTTTGCAGCTCTAATAAATTGTTACAGAAGTATAAGAAATTATATCGAAGAATACATGTCAGTTTTTTACATTTATTGACTTTTAGTTGAGCTCGATCGGAAATAATTACAAATATAAGACATGAACAATGTGATAAAAAATAATAAAAACCAGCATTTGTTTGATTAACAATTGATATAACCTTTCGAGTTTGCTAATAAATCTTTTGCAAGGACTAGAAAATATAATTTCAAGAACAAATGACAGTTTTGGTTATTTTAATAACTTGGAATGAACTCTGAATTAATATGAAACATCTAGCGTGTATGCAACGTTCTGTGAATGCATTCCAGCAACTTTTGTTGCGCCAAAATAATATATCTTTTAAAATTTATCAAATAAATATCTTTGATAGTATTACTTAATAGGGAAATTTTGATGTATATCCCTCAAAAACCTCGAAGTACTCATTTCTCCTTATAAAATTCATAATATCATATTAATCCTTGTAAATTTCAAACCTTACAAATCTCATTACAAATCTCATTTCAAACCTTACTAAATAGGGAAATACACAATTCATTAACTTTCTATTAAAGCTCATTCCAAATTTATAAAATATCCATTGCATTTAGGAAAGTATAGAGGAGAACAAAGCATGATACATCAACATAAAGCCAAATAGAAAACTTAATGAAGAATAGACGAGACGTGCTCTTGTCAGCACACACTGAGAAAGAAGCAGTACATTGCATCAGTAGAATGCTGATAACAAATGATTTAGGTTTGCAAGAGGGTTGAGCTGTCAACCTCTGTAGAGCGGTCAATGACAATATTGCCCCAATGCAAAGCCTGAACAGGCAACGTAGGAGGATGGGTTGGTTGGCAAGTAAGCCAGTGATTGATTTGCCGCATGTCAGGCCTCCTATGAGGTTCTTCAAGAAGGCAGAGTAATGCAATGTGTATGCTTCTTTTTATTTCTCCATCAGAGCAGGGTTCTCTTAGCCTTGCATCTTTTAAGTCTAGTATTCTTCCTTCATTTAAGTAATGAAGTACCTAAATGGTTGTACAAACAAAAATTTGATATTTCTCTAAGTGAGTGTGTGTGTGTGAGAGAGAGATTGGCTAAGGTCATAGTGGTATGACCAAGGTCTTGGTACTACCAAATCAGTTTTGCGATTTTCAAAGTTGAAAAAGTCGATCTAATGCGCTCAATGTGTTCTCCATATTAAAATGTGCTTGGAGACCAACAATTTTTTTAGGATTTTTAATAAGTCACTGTTTTAATAATAAAAAATAGTAAAATAAATTTGAAAAAATGTAAAATTTGATCTCCAAGAACATTTTAATATGGAGAACACGTTGAGAGCTACTTTTTTAACTTTGAAAATTGCAGAACTGACTTGGTAGTAACAAGGCTTTGGTCATACCAATATTATCTTAGCCAATCTCTCTCTATATATAGAGAGAGATTGGCTAATATCAAAATAGTAGTTCCTGAATCTTAGTGCTACCAATTCATTTTTGCGGTTGCAAAGTTTAAATAGTCAATCTGAAGTGATCAACGTGTTCTCCATATCAAAATGTGCTTGGACACCAAATTTTACATTTTTTGGAATTTTTTTACTAATTGTTAAGAATTTTTGAAAATGACTGTTTTGAATAATAAAAAAAAAATAAATAAAATCTGAAAAACAGTGATTTTCAAAAATCCATAGAAAATAGTAAATGTTTCTAAAAAATGTAAAATTTGGTTCCCAAGTACATTTTAATATGGAGAACATGTTGAGCACTTTAGATTGATTATTTGAACTTTAAAAATCACAAAAACAAATTGGTAATACCAAGACTCAGGAACTACCATTTTGATCTTAGCTAACCTCTATATGTGTACATGTAGAGAGAGAGAGGAGCTTACAAGACTAACAAGCCCCGTAGGACAAGAAGTGTTTCTTTTACCACTGATTATTTCAAGAACAACCATTCCGAAACTGTACACATCTGCTTTAGTTGACAGCATTCCATTTTGTAGTTCTGGTGCTATGTAACCTCTGAAAATATGAAGTAACGAACCAATACTCGAGATCAATATTGTTACATATCAGAAACCATTTAATCTACTCAATTCCTTTGATTTTTACAGGGCTGCCAATTATACCAATAAGGGTATTACTAATTGTTCCATTGTTTGATCCTTGATTTTCTCTCACTAGTCATTATAACTTGTTTTATAGGACTAAGTTGGTTATTTTGAAATAAGTTTGAGAATCAATTTAGTTCATATTCAAAAGTTCAAGAACCAGTTTGTTATTAAAGCCGAGGGACCAACTTAATTGGTTGCTTTGTAATGTACAAGGACCAATCTATCATTTTTTAGAATATCTTAGTTATGGTAGGAGCTTAATTAAGTTTGTATCATATGTAAACTACAAGTATTAAACGTTATTGAAAGAGAATGACTTATTAACTTACTGCCTTTTTTTTTATGGGGGTCACTATTATTTTAAGAGATGAATACTCAATGCATACACATTTAAATTCATTCATTTTATGCTATAAGATTTTAATAAAATTCATTATATGCGGCTAGAATTTGATATCAAAATTTCATAGATAAAATCACATTTTTCACATAGACAATTTTTTCACTATTTGCAACAAAATTGATTCAATTCATATCTGATTTTTCATTTGCACATTTTTTTACAATTCATTCAACAAAAATACATTAGATTTGTTTATTATCTAAAAGATTCATATGCTCAAAACAAAACAAAAGGCTGAGGAAACAAATTAATATTTTGCAAACGAAAAATTAAATATGAATTGAACAAAAATTAATATGTAACTTCAAAGACAGAATAAATTAAATGAATTCTGTTGCAAATAGTGAAAAAATGTCAATGTCAAAAATACGATTTTATCTATGAAATTTAGATGTAGTAGTCTGACATCACATAATGAATATTATTAATATCTTGTAGTAAAAATAGTTTATGTTTTCATAATAGTGAGACATTTTCCACTTGAACTTTAGTAGTCGTCACCAAAACTTAAAAATAATTAGGAAAAAGTTTCCACAAAATGCAATCTTTCTGTTAATGTCAAAAAGTATTTCATAGCTTACCATATTTTACTCTTTTTTTAACAATGTGTTGATGCACAAGACTAATCTAAATAGGAAGATATAATTAAGGATAAATTTGATCTATAAACATAAAAAATTCTTTGCATTGAGCATTCAACTCACAAAATAACAAGTGTCCAAAAATAAATAATAAAAGGCAATAAACCAACTTTTCTATTCTCTTATAAATAGCATTTAATAATTTACTTTTATATATTTGATGCAAACTTAATTAAGTCCCTACCATAATTAAAAGATTCTAAAGAACGGTAAAGTGGTTATGAAAAGAAAAAAAAATTCTCTCTATGCTCAATAATCTAATTATTGCTCCCAAAATAGCATCTCCCTTATTATAAGTTTTTTAGAAAGTTTGATGACTATAACATCTATTTTTTTTTTTACCTTTTGTCAATAGAAAGATCTAAATCATTGCAGTATTTAATTGGTCTTGTACAGAAAGTCCCAAGCAAAATGAATTGTAAACAGAAAGTTGTTGACTAACCTTGTCCCACCAATAGTGCTGGTTGTAAAAAAGGAGCGATCTTCTTCAAAGAGCCTTGAAATACCAAAATCTGAGATCTTGGGGACCATATTTTTGTCTAGTAGAACATTTTCAGGCTTTACATCCCGATGAATTATTGTATCACCATTATCCTCATGCAGGTAAAGAAGGCCTGAGCTGATTCCTTGTATTAATCTGTATCTCTGCTCCCAGTTCAGTTCTACTTCCTCTTCTAAGATTCTAGTGCCTATTTAAACAAATCACACTTCCCCGTCAAATTAAAATTAGAATATTCATTTATGGTAATGCACACATCAATCTCTTGCATTAAGGGTTGCACAATATCTAAATATTTTGATGGAACATAAAAAATGAATGAACAGCTTATGTCAAAGTGATCCAAGTATCTGACAATGGCTTAATATCATCTATACACTTTAACTCTTCTTAGATTTCATATTTTTCCTCAGTTTTTATTAGATATATCATACCTCTCACTCAACTCTAACAATTATTTTCATTCATAAAATATAGTCATTGTACTTTAATTAATCCTGATATATGGTGAGAATAGAATTGACAAAAGTACCCTCTTTTTCCTCTATGTGCTGGCACTCTCATTTTCTTACATGTATTGCAGGCCCTCAGTGAACTAAACTATTTTATTTGCTTTTCCATCTGTTAGCATCCTTATCCCAGATCAGTGTTATACTGAAGTAATTCTCAAGTGACCCACAAAACCAAAGTTCAAAACAAAAAAGAAAAACAAACATGTGTAACATACCAAACAACAATAGATCAAGGCTACGATTTGGCATAAATTCGAAGCATAGGATTATTTCTTGCTGCTGTATGCAAAATCCCATCAATTTAACAAGATTCTTGTGCTTGAGCCTTGCAAGAAGATTTAGCTCATTTTTAAGTTGTTCATTTCCGTTATGTGCACTTCTTGAAACTCTTTTAACTGCTATTTCTTCACCGTTCTCGAGAACTCCCTACAGCAATGCATAACAAACATATTCAATATTCAAAATAATACACTGTATAACAAACAAGTTCTAAATAAGAACATTAGTAGGAAATACGTAATAAGTAATAAAGGTTAAAAGACAATTTTACCTTTTTATTAATTCTTTTTGAAATAAGTAGCCTAACAGCTACCAGCTTTCTTTAATAAAAGCAGTATATTAGAACATATCCCAAATAAACTAAGCAGTATATTCAAAAATTTAAAATTTTGTATGTGGACGCATCACTCGTAAGGTAGACGGACTTCAACAGTTCGGATTCGTCATTTGAAGTTAACCCGATAAACTTTTTAATTGAGTTGACAAAGAAGCTTGGTGAACTTAGGAACACCCTAGTTCTACTCAACTACATATATGTTCCCCTCCATCTGCGGGAGGCATGATCATACCTTATATACTGGTCCAAGCTGTCCTTTGCCAATGATTTTCATGTCACTAAAATCATCTGTGGCAGCTATTATTCTCTTGAAATCGAAAAATTCAAAAATTTGAACATCTTCTCGGCCATTAGATAGATTATTTCCTACAACATGAGATAAGAAAATGTGAAGTATGATCAGGCAATAGTTAATTATGATACAAGAACAAACTTTGGTTAGAGAATTGTTCTTAGACGGTTTGTGGAGTACCTGGTTGTGGAGTTCTTCTGAATGGCCACCTTGTTGTGATCCATCTTAATATCATACCTATTTTTGGAGTTCTTCTGAATTTCCATACCAGAATTATAAGCACCGCTAAAATGAGAACCAAACCTGCAGCTATAGTGAGAGGCATGATGATGGTATTTCCATTATTGGAGCCTGGAAAGACAAAGTGCAAGATAATCAATATAAAATGAATTTGACTTCCCAAGTTGTTTAATTGTTTTTAATCATTACAAATAACCACATACCACTCTTAGAGGCAACACGAATATATAAAATATCCCCTCCGTCATTAAACTCTTGCATATCAATGATGTCTCCAAACCAAGCCAGACATCCTTGCCATCCGATATATGCATAAGCCATGCAAGAGGAATTCTTCTGGCACCAACTCTTACATTCATTTTTGTTCATTCTATCATCAGAAATTGCACTGATTGTGTCTGGCAGTTTCATCTTACTTAGAGTAACAAATTCATGAGATATTGTGTCATTTAGAGGAATGTCTCTTTCACAACCTCCAGAATATATGCGATTTTTCCATTCATTCTCATTCTTGTGATGAAAATGGTCCGCACATTTACAACCGCCATCATTAAAATACCCATATGGCCCACATGCAGCATATGAAGAGATCGTATCATCTGGAGCTTTCCAATATTGTATCCAATCACTGCCTTTCAAATAATAACGATATGTTGTACCATTTGAGGCCATGACCAGACGCCAAAGGACCGACGAGTTTAGAGGCTCATACCAGTACACTCCATTTTCACCTGATTTTGAGACATGAAACTGCACCAATTCGTGTGTCAATTGTGGCATACCATTCCATCTCGTACCATCCCATGGACCAGACCGATAAATTACGTCAGAGCCCCTGAATGCAACCAGTTCGAACCTTCTAGAAGAGTCCAACTTCCGAACATATTGCCCAGGGGAAGGATCAATTCCAGTACTGTTCCAAGAAGAGAGTTGATTTTCAAGCATTGAATCCAACAACTTGGTATACCCAAGTGGTACATAGGGCAATAGGGTGTCAGAGAGTTGGTATAAACTCTGCCACAAAAGTTTCCCTGTTTTGGTGTCATTAACTACAAGAAGCCCTATATCAAGGAGACAAACTTGAGGTTCTGCTCTGCTGAGCTGATTACCAGTAGACCATATATCTCGGCCTGTGCTATTATCTTGGATGAAAAGGGTTCCATCTGGGGATAGGTAAAGCTTGCCAGTGCCACTGATGATTGGACGGCCCACATTGGCAACCCAGACGACCGTCTTATGAGGATCGGTGTACCAAATTCCAAGATATCGGTTCTTGGAATTTGTGGTGTTGAAGAAACCCAACTGAAATCTCCCATTAGATGAAGCTAGGACCTCGTTATCTTGCAACACCTCACTTGTGTTTAGTGTATTCCCTGCAATGCAATGGTAAAATTAGGTTACACCCACTCTATTACATTCAATAAGAATGGATTACTGAATCATACTATATTGTAATATATTATGCTATTTAAATTAGGCTTTGCACTGAAAAAAAGTAAATAGGATCCATATATATAGTCATGAACTTTGTTACAAGAATTACCAAAGAGCAGAATTGGACAGCTCTAGTTATGTGCTTTATTTTATTCTAATTAGGAAGTCAATGTAGGTCTGGTTCAGGATGAAATGTGATTGACAAATATAAAAAACAACTCAAATGAAAAAACGACTTACCAATCTATATATAAATGAAAGTAAATACAGAAATGATAAGGATGCACATATGGGCTTGATTAGGAGTAATTACAAAGGTACAACGGAGCAAATCTTGGTCCAAGTAAATGTAAATTACCAAAATAACTAACCTCCAGAGGAATACCTTCTAAATACCTCCATGTAATTTTTTTCTCACTTCAAAATGCATACTTTTTTCTACCAGAATGAACACTTGCCTTTTTTCTATTGACAATTTCTATGTATTTTGACTTAGTTAAAAAGTATTTTGACAGTTGTCAAGAATTGTTGTCTGGAATTTTATATACTGTCACTCCTTTTGAGCTAGGAATGAAAACTCTTTTCAGCTTGATTGTGCACATGTTTAAACCAAAATGAACACTCGTCCGCTCTTTTTCTTCTGAAAAATGGTGCCACATCTGCCTGAGTGGTATCCCAAATATAAATGTGACCAGGAGTTAATTCAGAAGTGGGAAGGTTTAACATGAGAGCGAAAAGAGGTAAACAGATGTTATATACCTGTCAATGTACAAAAAAACTCAAATAAAAAACTAAATGCAGAAGAAAATAAAAAGCCAGAAACAAGAAATTAAAGGCATCACTTCACCAATTTGTCACAGACTTCCCAACTTAACTTAGTGCAAGGATATATATATAATATACCTTTTGACTTCTCTATATAGAATTTTAATCCCTAAAATGCCTCTATATTTCGCTCTATCATGCATCTGTTAATTTCTGACAGAGAATGGGGAGAGGAACTACCTAGATATTCCAATTCCACTAACGAAGTTCGTAGTAGTGTCCAATCATTCTTCAATAAAATTTATAATATGTATATTAAATATGTAGCAAGTAATGGAATGAAGAGGGAGATCTAACATTATAGTAAGAGGATTTGGATAAAAAGGAAGTCTTTGGCATGGAAATTGACCGAGTCCGAGTTGACTCCGTCGATTCAGCTCAAAATCAGCGGCCCCTCTGGGCCAAGAAAAACTTAAAAAGCGGCTGAATCGACCGATTCTTCCGACTCACCATCCGAGTTGAACCGATTCTTCAGATTTTTAACGATTCTTCGAGGGGATGGAATGTGATGATCGTATGAGAAATTTTGGGTTATCGCGGAGTTCCTTTCACTAGAGTGCGTTGGAATTGAGTGCGGGGTTAATAACGAATTCAAATCTCCTAAATTAACTCGAATTTTGAGTTTGGATTCGGACCATGCCAACGGCTGTGATTAAAAGATGCAATTTCAGATTGAATATCTCGAATCTAATAATTTGTCTTTTTGTGATTCTATGCATTTATTTAATGTTTTTTTACGTGTAGAAGTTTAAATTTATTTAGACACGTACTTGCCACATACAAATTGTATCATCTTTCAAATTGGTTATGATTTTTTTTTATTTTTTAAATATCATTTATGCATCTGTTTGATGCCATTTGTGATTCTATGCATCTGTTTGATGTTTTTTTTTTACGTGTAGAAGTCTAAATTTATTTAAACACGTACTTGACATATACAAATTATATCATCTTTCTCATTAGTCATGATTTTTTTTTCATTTTTTAAATGTCATTTATGAATTTTTTGGATTGATTGATAATTGATTGATCATATTTTCATTTCTTTCCAATTTTGTATATCATTTAAGGAATGCTATTTGTCATTTTATATGAGTTTTTTACAAAAATGTTCAAACGATCAAAAAATATATATGTCATTTAAAAAATATTATTTATTGTCATTAAATATGTAATTTAAGGAATGCTATTTGTCATGTAGTCTAACTTTTTTTTTTCTCTTATAATATGTCATGTTGCAATGCAAGGGTACGATACTAGTTTAATGAAACAAGTCTACCGTATCAATCTTGAGGAAAATATAATTTCTTTAGGTAGGCTGATCAATTATTCAAATGAGAAGATCGACATTTTAAATAGGAGATTTGGAGAGAAAAAATGCACAGGATCAGTGAACGAAATCCCTTAATGAGAGTGTATGATTAATATGCTATTATATACTACGTTTGATTATGTATACATAAATTCTATTTGATCAATATTGAATGAAAAATAAATCTTAATCATCAATTTTGATAGTTTTTAATTATTTTTTTTTAATTTTATCCGTGCTGATGTAATCAAATAAACGCAACATAACTTCTACTAGTAAAATTATGTGCTTGTTTATTTATTATATGATCAAGTTCTTAATAAAAGCATATCATGTTTATTCTAAATTTGACGTTCTATCATTTGTGTATTATATTCATTCTAAATTGTGTCTTTTATCGAATATGTAATATTTTCTTTCGAGTGAGGCTACGGTACTATGCATAGCATGGATGGGATCCGTGCTACGGCTCAATATTTGAGTTTTCAAAATCCAAACGGTCAATTCAAACCGTTCAACATGATTATAAAATGAATATGTACTTGCAAACCAAATTTTACATTTTTTCAATTTTTTTTACTATCATTTTAGATAGGTAGAAAATCACTGTTTTTGGATGGTCCAGAATTTTCAAATCAAGTGATTTTCTACCTATCTAAAACAATAGTAAAAAAATTCGAAAAAATGTAAAATTTAGTTTGCAGGTACATATTCATTTTATAATCATGTTGAACGGTTCGGATCGACCGTTAGGATTTTGAAAATTCAAATATTGAGCCGTAGCACGGACGCAACCATGTTATGCATAGTACCATAGCCTCACTCTTTTCTTTATGCTTAGATTGTATTATATTAGTGCATTATTTGAGTGTAATTTTTTGCTTAACATAATTTTCAACAAATTAATATCATAATTTTTCTATTTTCAAGCACAAAACAAACTAACTATTATTTTTTTAATCTTTCTATTTTCCAAGAAGAACAATTCCGTTTAGATTTTCATTTTTAGATATCGCATAGTACAACAATTAATTGTGTGGATCTTTATCCAATTTGGGTTGAAATATAATTAACGATTGATCATATGATAAGAAATTAAGAACGGAAATCAAAAGAAAGATTAAAGAATACCTTTGCGTAATGGCCATATTATGGGCCATATGATATGAATTCACATCACCCCCGGTACCGTAATAGGGAATCTATCTTTTACAATTACTTGATCTGGACCGTTCTTTTTAACTTGGCACGAATCTCAAAGCCCAATAATACTGCCCCCTCCGTCAGCCCGAATCCCAAAGCGGCTGGGAGTTAATCTCAAACCATAAAGTGAAGGGAATCTTTTACGGTACCGGAGAGGATATTTGTCCATATGATATGGGGTGCAATTCAAGAGAAACAACACAAAATCAAGCAAAAAAGAATACCTTTGCCATCAACAGTGATGAGAGACAGCAATAAAATTGCAATTAAGACCTCTATTGTATCCATCTTCTCCAACGATCTTCTCTGTTGGTGTCCTCCGACTTTCTACGAGTAAACATCAATTCATCACCTTGTTTTAATACTTCAATTAGGAACAGGGAATGATTAACTTGGTCAAGTATTAATTAAGCAAGCATTACGTCAAATATTTAGAAAAATGGCAAATGACAAATTTTAAAATGCTCTAATTAACAATGCTAATGAATTACTATATAGGGGGAATATCATGTATACCCCTCAAATATCTCAAAATTATGTATTCCCCTCTCTAAAACTCATAATATCATATTTACACTTCTAAATTTCAAAAACTCACAAATTTATCCAATTTATTGAATTTTTTATTAAAAACTCATTTTAAATTTATAAAGTACCCATTTACCCTTTATTAAAAAATATATATATATGTAGTCCGTGTAAGAGAAATGTTAGGTCTTCTAATTGATCGATTTCCGAGGATAAATGATTCGTTTCTCTCTTATGAAGCATACACAGTGATGTTTAGGCAGACACTTGTTTGTGCATCGCAAGTAAGAAAATGAATCATATGCTCTCAAAACCGACCTATTAGAAAACTAAATATTTCTCTTAAATATGCTAATATTTTTTTTAAAGGGTAAAATTGGTACTTTATAAATTTAAAAATAGATTTAATAGAAAAGTCAAGAAATTGGATAAATTTGTGAGTTTTTAAAATTTAAAAGGGTAAATATAAAATTATGAATTTTAGAGGGTGAAATATGTAATTATATAGTTTATTGAGGAGGACTTGTGAAATTCCCCCTCTTATATCTTATTGCAAATGACCTGTTATCCCTAACATTTTTCTATTCTGATTTTTCTTTCCCAAACTTTGTGGTACTTTCTTGGTTTAATGAAATAATTAGTGGTGGGTCAAGGAGTTGAGCCTTTCTTATTTAAATGAAATATTATTTGGATAAGGTCATGAGTAGACTATATATGAGGCATTATGCTTTGTTCCTATGACCCTATCATTCAGGTAGAGCCGTACATATTAAATTACTGATTATAATCACTCTAATAGTGGGTACGTTTGGATCATGCAAGGATTAGTGCAAGAATAGTGATTTTTGAGTTAGTGGTTGAGAATAGTGCTAACCCGAGTCGTTTGAAAATAGTGCTAACTTTGGACTATTCGGGTTAGTAAAAATGTCGTTTGGATTGTATATTTAAAATAGCAATGGAGGGAATGAAAATATTGATTAAACTAATCTAATATTTTTACATTTAATATTTAAATTAATATTATATTACATTTAAACTAATATTTTTCAATACTAATCTAATATTTTATTTAATACTAATCGATTCTATTCTAATATTATATTTATTTAATACTAATATAATATATAAACTAAAATATTATATTACATTTAACATTTAAACTAATATTATATTACATTTAATATTTAAACTAATATTATATTATATTTAACTAATATTTTATTTAATACACATAATATTTAAAGTAATATTATATTACATTTAATATTTAAATTAATATTATATTACATTTAATTAAAGTAATATTATATTATATTTAATATTTAAACTAATATTATATTTAATCTAATAGTTTATTTAATACTATTCTAATATTTAAACTGATATTATATTACATTTAATATTTAAACAAATATTATATTAGATTTAATATAATATTTTATTTAATACTAATTTAATCAAATCTGATATTATATTTACTAATGTAATATTTAAACTAATATTATATTACATTTAACACTTAACATTTAAACTAATATTATATCATATTGAAATTTTAAATTAATATTTATTATATTTTAATCTAACATTTTATTTAATATCAATCTAATTTGATATTATATTTATTTAAACTAATATTTTAACACTAATATAATATAATATTTATTTAATACTAATCTAATATTTTAATTAATATTATATTAAATTTAATATTTAAACTAATATTTTATTTAACACTAATGAATCTAATATTATATTTATTTAATACTAATCAAATATTTTATTTAATACTAATTTAATATTTAACTAACTCTAATTGAGAGGAATGAAAACTATTTTTTTATTAATATCACTAACCCCACTAACTCTATTCTTGCTAACTCACCATTTCTATGGGTTAGTAGAATAGAATTATTCTTGAGCTAATTTAATTTTTTAATTGTTGTTTGGATTAACCTTGAAAAATAGTGGAGCTAACCCAAAATTAGCTCTATTCTTGCCCTATCCAAACGCAACCATAGAGAATATAAAGAAGTTGTACTATATATATACAGAGAGAGTGAGAATATAAACAGAGAATCTGAAATTTCAACATGGCCTTCATATGAACATGTACTTGTCGATTCAATTTTATATTTTTTTAAACTTTTTTACTATTTTTTCCGATAGGTAGAAAATGACTGGTCTAGAATTTTTAGATCAAGTGATTTCCAATCTATTTAAAAAATTAGTTTAATAAATTTAAAAAATGTAAAATTTCATCTACAAATACATCTTCATATAGAATTTGATCTACAAGTACATTTTACAAGTTCAAACCGACTGTTTGAATTTTGGAAATGAAAATATTCATCCATAGTACGGATCAATATGTGTGATTCATAGTTCGTAGCCTCACTCAAAATTTAATTCATTTAGTTTCCAATTTTAAACGATTGTATAATTTATCAATAAAATTTGAGGACTTAGATCTCGTCTTTTTTTTTTAAAGTAATATTCTGCTTCAAATTTCTTATATAAGACTTGGTCTCGTTTTTGTACCAAAAGTCAAGTAATTGAGAGAAATGTTTATATGATTAAATTTCTCTTTTACTTTAAATTAGCATATAACATGTCCAAGTTCAGTGAGCATAATTTAGTTTGTTGTATGTTATTTCACCAATTGAGATATAAAACAAAGCATCTATTTTAAACAACAACTGACTTTTATAGCACAGATATCATAATTAAAGGGGGGAATTTTATGTATACCCTCGAATACTTTGAAATTACATATTCCCCCATCTAAACTTTATAATGTCATATTTACCCTTCCAAACTTCAAAAACCCACAAATTTACCTATTTTATTGTCTTTTCTATTACCAAACATTTTAAATTTATAAAATACTCATTTTATCCTTTATTAAGTAAAATGTCAGTTTATAAATTGTCAGTTTATAAATTAAAACTCTTTTCTATTAATATCATATTTACTATTTTCTATTAAAACTCATATTTAAAAAATATCAATTTCTAATTAGTAGGGATTATGGGAAAATTGGTTAATTTGTCTACTTCTGACGTATATACAGTGACATTTACGTTTATGCTTGTGTAAGCATCAGAAGTATAGAAATTAATCATTTACCCTCATAAACCGTTAATTCGAAGACTGGCATGTTTCATAAACATGCTACATTTTTTTTATTTTTTTAGTAAAGTGTGAAATGACTAATTTATAAATTTAAAATGAATTTTTATAGAAAATACAATAAAATGGTAAATTTGTGAATTTTTGAAGTTTAAAAGAGTAAATAAGATATTATTGAGTTTAAAGAGAAAATACGTAATTTTGAAGTTTATGAGGGGTATGCACGAAATTACCCTTAATTGTATATCAGCTTTTTTGAATTTCCCATTTTGTTGTAATTTACCTAGGGGTGTCAATGATACCCTTTTAACCGTTTACCCTACCCGTATCGTATTCGATAAGGTGGATATGGGTAAAGTTTTTTTTTCGTTAGCTTATTGGGGATGGGTATGGGTAAGAATTTTTTTCGTTATCTAAACGGGTAAGGGTACGGGTAAAGGCTATTTCGTACCCGTTACCCTATAGGGTAATTATATAAATAAAATTAGCTATAATATTTGAGCAATAATTAGTGATGTTAAAATTTAATTGCGTGATATTTCATATGATAATGTTTGAGCAATAATTAGTTATGTATTTTTGTTATTTAATATATTTTTTTGCTATAAGAAAAATATTAATCATATTACTTTTATTTACATGTTTTGTTATTTACTTAAATAATTGAATTTGTCCGAAGAGATATTTAAATTCTCTTGCTTTATAAAAAAACAATTTAATTGGAATTGATTGCACATTTGTTTTATTTATCAGTAATGTGATTGTATATGTATGAAATGAATGAGTTTTGATGTACTATTTGTAAAATATAATAAATTTAATTATTATATACCCGCTACTGTTTCGTTACCCAATAATGTTAACGGATATGGGTAGGGTAGGGTAAGGTCAATTCTTAATGGGTAAGGGTAGGATATGGATAAGATCAATTCTTAGTGGGTATGGGTATGAAAATACTTCCAGCCTACCCGTATCGTACCCATTGACACCCCTAAATTTACCGCTATAAGCGAAATACCTTTCTCCTCGTCAATTTTCACTGATCTCCAAACAGGCAATCAGTAATGTAATTTGTACTTATTATTGTTCTAATTGAGTTTTAAGTTTCATGAATTCAAAACAATATCAAATGACACTAATAATTATAGAAGTTATTATTTAAGGAATGAATCAATAGGCATTGTCCAGTATGAAAGACATCAAAGTTCAAAATGCGGTTTTTATACATAGCATATCAAGCATTTATATCTAGCATATTAAATCTTTATAAATTGTATATCAAGAAGAAAAATAAAACATGGAAGCGAATATAGAGTAGAATTAGGTTGTTCCTAAATTCACCAATTCTTTTTGTGAACTCAACTCTAAAATATATCAGATTGATTTTAAATGACAAATCCGTACCGTTAAAACCCGTCTACCTTATGAGTGATGCATCTATGTGTAAAAAATAAAATTTTCAAGTTAATTTTGTATATAGTCAAGTGGTCAAAAAAATTTCAAAAAATGAATGCATTAAAATTAATTTATAAACCTTTTTATTTTGACCGCTTGACTTTCTACTAAATTAATTCGAAAGTTCACAATTTTTGCATGTAGACGCATCACTTGTAAGGTAGAAGTGTTTCAACAGTTTAGATTTGTCATTTGAAGTCAATTCGATAGGTTTTAGAGTTGAGTTCACAAAAAGGATTAGTGAACTTAGGAACACCCTAGTTCTACTCAGCGAATATGAACAAAAAGTATTTCAATATGAATCTCATTTGAGAGAGAAAATTGAATACAAGACGTTCGATTTTAGACAAAAAAAAATCTTTTTTTTTACGCGAGAGAGAGAGAAATAATGTAAGTTAAAAAAATGAATATGAAGGGCATATTGGAAGATTAAGATCCGAGGATCAGGATATTTCTCTTTTTTTTAAACTGTCAATTTACAAAAATTCTGACAAGCAAACAACTGAGATTTGCATAAATCATTGGAGCACTTTATTAAATTCTTGCGTGTGAACTAAGAACTAGCTTTTAGTGTAGTGGCAAAGATAAATAATTTTTGATATGGGAGATCATTGATTTGAATACCAAATGAAACATCATTTATTACAACAACAAAAGAATATTAAATAATTGAATAGCTTGATTTCCAACCTTTACTTAAAAAAAATCCTTGAATGTGAACCAGTGAGTGCTAAAATAAATTAATCGTTACAACTTTCTGAAATTGTTGTAACAATTTTCTGAATTTTCACAGTGGATTAATTAATTCCCGGATTTATATATAAATAATGGGTTTTTTGGGACGCTTTAATTCATTCAAATCCTTCATAAATTACTTCTTTTCAATAGAATAGTTATCTCATAGACGGAAGTAGGTTGGGTCCGATGTCCATCGAACTCAAATTTGAGTCCGATGAGTTTCGGGACCGTCCAATCTACTTTAAGATTCGTGCGCACGAATTTTAAAGCAGACGCGAAAGTTACGGGTGCGAATCTTAAAGAAGATCAGACGGTCATCGAACTCACTTGAAGTCCGATGGGCATCGGACCCAAACTGACCTCCTCGACGTCATCTTAGTTGAAGAGGTTTACTTAGTCAAATGCTTCATTTTAACCTTAAATCCACCTTACAAACAAGTGAATTAGCCATGTAGCATGTGTCCTCTTGAGAGTCTTTTTATAAGAATTATTATTATTACTATGATTTTATTTTATGGCAATGTATTCATTGAAGGCTTTATAATTATTAGGGTTGTTTTTTGTGCTTCACTTTGAAAAAAGAAATATACATTAATTGAAGGAAACATTAATTCTTAAAATAAAAAACAATTTCTACAGAAAATTATTTTGTATCAGAAACTTTTTGACAAAAATATATATTTTTGTCATTATTAAAACTATATACAAAGATAAACCACACGATTAATTGTGCATCAATTCAACATAGCAACACAAAAAAAAAAAATATTATTGTAAGGGTTATAATGCACTTTAGGCACACAAACATACATATTTTTTAAATAATGAGAGCAAAAATGATAGAGAACCGTCCAACAAAAAATAAGAACAGAAAAATAAAATCATACCGATAAAAATCGATGATGTGGCATAGCTAAAAAGAACACTTTTTATGAAATATCTATTGTTAGTACAAAAGGTCGAATTACTAAATATTCAACATTTTACATGTATGTTATATACTTAATATTACCTTTAAATAGCAAAAAAATATTTCAGTTTTGTTCTTTAAAATATTCATAAGTTCATCTAACTACTTGATCTAATAATAGAAAAAATCAGACGTTACGTTCTAGCAATAAATTTATAATTATAAAAGTAATGGAAATTTGAAAAAAAAAAAAATATTGTTTTATCAAAGGACTTTGGTTGAATTAAAAATTCACACGTCAAATCCCTTCTAATAAACTGAGGATTCAAAATAAAAAAATTAACGTAAAGAAAAAAATATTAATATAGAGAAATGTATTTAATTTATAGAGAACGAGAAAAGAAATTGCCGTATAAAAAGTTAATATAAAAGGAGGTAAATCGAAAAAAATCATTATTAATTAGATGCGAAGTTTCAACACTCAATGAGTATTTTCTCAATCATCATTATACAGAGTCCGGCTAGTATAACACTAAATAACACCACATCTTAAACCATTAGATTTACTTTAATATTCGTGCGAGATGGAGCGCTTGATCAGAGAAAACGGAGAACGGAGACGGGAGAGGTCTTAGAATCCTCCGTTAGCGCCTTCGTTAGACAACCCCCCCCCCCCCCCCCCCCCCCCCAACGTGCTCTCTTTCTCATCTCTCCACAGTCGCGCTCATCTCAGTCGCGCCCTTGCCCTAACCCTTGCCCCGCTCGGCTCAGCGCCTCCGCTGGTATGAAACTTAACCCGATTTCGTGCTATCCTCTTTATTAATTTAAGATATGTTGCCTTTGTTTGTCTCTTGATTTGAGAATTGATGTAAATGGAGAATTCTTACTTCAGTTTTCCAAAAATTGCTCGATGAAATGCCAAAATGAAAATAAAAGGCTAATTCTTATATTTGTCTCCTAATTTGAGAATTGGTTTAAATGGAGTTTGCAATTTAACTCTTTTCTAATTTATATTTTGTTATGTAAGAACTTGGGACTTGCAATTTGTCTCTTAATTTAAGCATGTTATGGTAATGAGTCAGCTAGGCTAATGTTTGAATACACTTAAAACATTCGAGGCTGAAAGAAGACCTCAGCAACTAAAACTCCATTTAGTGATGTTAAGGTATTACTTGTTTACTTGTGTTGCTTGTTTATTACTATAGTATATTTTTCTTGTTTTGTTTACTATTATACTTGTATTATTTTTTTACTGAAATGAATGTACATCGGAATTTTACTTATATGTAGAAGGAGTGAATTTTTGAATTTTTTGGACTATCTTGAAAAATTACATAAGAATTGGCTATTGGATTTAGGAGATTATCTCCGAAGGAACAACAAGTCTACTTGTTTAGTTGTGTTGTTTTACTTGTTTACTTGTGCTGCTTTCTGACTAGGGAACTCCATCCTTTTAGAAGGCTCAAAACTTTGCTCTCCCGCTTCATTTATCAACAAATAATCCACTTCATCTACGTTCAAAATATTTATTTCATCTACCACAAAATCATCCATTTATCTGCAAATAAATAGAACACAATGGTTATAAGTCACAATTTAATATTAATGTTAACTCAGGCTTCATGTTAACAGGTATTTCGAGATTGAGCAATAAACCATCATATCCCAAAAATTAGTCCGTCGATTGATCAATAAACCAGAATTCATATCACCGACGGTACCGTAATAGGGAATCTTTTACAATTACTTGATCTGGACCGTTCTTTTTAACTCGGCACGAATCTCAAAGCCCAATAATACTGCCCCCTCAGTCAGCCTGAATCCCAAACCGGCTGAGAGTTAATCTCAACCGTAAATAGCTGATTTTAAAAGGGAATCTTTTACGGTACTGTCGAGGATATGGACTCCAATAAACCATATACCAAAATTGTTCCATTACAGTACTTATAATTCTTTCAATAATTTAAACAAAAATTCTTAAACCATTAAACAGAAGATAAACAAGTATGTTGAAAATTTACCCATTGTTGACACTTTAATCACTATGATTCTATCACAATTCTAAAAGTGTCCATATACTTCATGCATATTCCGGAGTTAGGACGATTGGGACGTAAATAAAAACTAAAAGTCACGAGCAACACGACAATTCTACAAAATTCAAGAGTTAAATTGAACACCCGAGCATTACCAGAACATGCTTAAATTAAGAGACAAATTGCAAACTCCAAGTTCTTACATAACAAAAAATTAATTAGAAAAGAGTTAAATTGCTTATCCATTTACACCAATTCTCAAATCAGAAGACAAACAAAAGAGACAACATTTTACTTTGTGGCATTTCATCGAGCAACTTTAGGACGTACTGAAGTAAGAATTCTTCATTTACACCAATTCTCAAATCAAGAATACAAACAAGACAACATATCTTAAATAAATAAATTGGATAGCACGAAATCGGGTCAAGTTCTCATACCAGTGGAGGCACTGAGCTGGGCGAGACAAGTCACGGTTAGATGAGGCCGCGTCGCTGGAACTAATTAAGGCGCGACTGAGGCGAAGCAGCGAGCGTGTGAGGTAGCAAGCGTGACTGAGGAGAGATGAGAGAGAGCAGTGGAGGATTAGGGTTAGACTCTACGAGAGCGAACGAGAGGAAGCATCGGGAAGTCAAGGGATCTGCGAGAGTGAATGAGAGAGAGAAGAGAGAGAGCGTGTGGGGGAGGGGGTCTAACGAAAGAGGTAACGGAGGATTCAGTTTTAGATTTTTCCGTCTCCGTTTTTTTTAATCCAGCGCTATATCATGCACGAATATTAAAGCAGATCATATGACTCATGACGTTGTGTTATATAGTTTGAAATGACACTAGTGTTATACTAATATTAGCCGGACTCCATTATGCAAATAACTATCATTTTATAATTTTTTCGCTATCGTTATATACATAATTTATTTATTTTTTTGCTTCAAAATTGATAAATTAAATTAATAATATTGCATATCTCCTGTAAACTATTGCATATATATCCTGTAAAATAAATAAAAGAAATATAATGCATAGATCATGTACAATATCTGATATATCCTGTAAAACTGTGAAATAGATCCTAAAAAATACTATAAAGAACCGGTTCCCCTCTCGGCCTTCCTGAAACCAAATGTTCAGATCAGATCAAAGAAAGTAATATAACAAATATTATTAACGAATAAAAAGAAAAATCAGATCAAGTCAAAAGTCTGTTATCTAAAAATCGATCTATACAGAGATTGAGATCAAGATCGAGCGTAAAAAATTAGATCGACCGCTAAATAGTTGTTGAATTGAAACCCTAAAAACTAGTCAATCGAAAAAGAAAAACGGCAAAAAGTAAAGTGAGAACATACAAATCGATGAGGGCATCTTCTCCTCTCCAGTAGTGACGGCAACCTCCTCGAGTTTGGCGATCGGAGCAAACTCGGAGGAGATCGGGTAAAGTGCGGTCGACGAACGCAGCAACCAGTTGCTCCGCCGAGGTTTGTGACCGTGGAGTCAGCAGTCAGGAGGAGGATGCGGTGGCGCGCCGCTTCCGTTGCAATGAGAGCAGTCTAAGCTCGGAGTCACGGACGGACAGATCGAGAAATTTTTCATTTCTTAGCGTTTCAGCTCTTTTTAGAGATGAGATATTGGAGGAGAGAGAAAGAGAACTGCAAGAGATCGGGAAAATAAATAAGGAATGTTGATAGTTGGAAGTTTGACCGTTTGACTATTTAGAAGATAATTGGATAAGGTTGAGTAAAAAGTGGATAAAGAAGATTGGGTACAAAAATCTTCTCTTTTTATAAATATAAAAAAGATTATAGATATTTTATAATTTTTTATTTAATTGTGGATATTAATAAAAAATTCGGCCGAGTATACTCACAGCCGGCCAAATTAATTTGATACTTATTTGAAATTTTGAGATTCGTGTCAGAATAAAACTGACGACTCAAATCTCATTCTACCCGATCAGCTATTGCACTGATCTCAATTCAAAATTTTGGTTGTTTAGGTATGCACCCCTTCTTCAGATTTGTCAAGGAAGAGGTGATGGTGAATCAATCTCGTGCTCAAGTCCTTGATCCTCATTACATGCGTGGTACTTCTTTTTCCCCTTTTCAGTTCTAGTTTAGCAAAGAAGCAATTAATGGCTCAAGTACAGGTTGCATTGTTTAAAAAATACCAGCGTGTTGAATCAGGCATGGTGATTATAAATTTATAATTGATTTATCTGTGAGGATTTGCTTGATTCTCTTGCTACCTGCCACGAGCTGATTTTTTCATCGGTAGCACACAAAAAAAAATGTTTCCACTTATACCAGGTTCAGTGGTCGACCTCTGAAAAATTCAGCGGTTAGAATATGAGTTATGAGATAACCGGTATTGTTTGAAATGATAACACATATTTCAACTGCTGAATTATCGGCCATTATATAAATTGCAATTTGCTCAAAATAATAGTAGGGGTGTAATTTTTTTTTTTTGGTTTAATATAAAAAACTCAGTACTATGAGTGACTGGGTTGCCACCTGTACTAGTTCTTGTGAGATAAATTTTGTTGGTTCTCCTTTTTACCAAACTGGTAGAACCAATGTACCAGTTCGTACCAGTACTAGATCAGATTTTTTCCTGATGAAAAATAAAACTGGTAAGATTTCTCCTGTTTTTACTTTAATTTTTTATATTATATAGTTTGTCAATATAATAGATTGCATGTATAAATTCTGACAAAGTGGAATGGTGAACTTGAAAGCCTTCAATGGACGATATAAGAAAGAAAAAAAAGGTTATTATAGGCATAAAATAAATAAATTTTGTAGTCTGTTAATCATGAGATCAAAAGAAAATGAGAAAGAAACAAGGTCAAACAACACGAGGGTAAAATGGGAAACAAATAAGACTTTGACAATTATACATTTTCTTTAACTTACTGTACATATATTGTCTAAGAAAAAAAAAAAACCACCTTCCTGTCAGCAAACAACTTACAAGCATTGTCAATGTACAAAAGAATAACAAACCTCATAATTTGGAAGTTCCAAGCCTTTTGAGAAAAGGTAATTCAAAATGTATGAACAGAGCTTATAAGAGACTGATATCTTCGAAGTGTGTCGAGGAATCGACAAGCACTAATCCCCAATAAGAACAATTACGCGGGACATTTGGAAGTGCGGTTCGTTTGTTCGTCAGCATTTGGTTTATATGACGCATTGTGGGGCGCCTTTGGGGTTGCTCTAGCATGCACAAGAGTGCTACATGGATGCACCTTTCTATTTCATTATCAGGGTAAGGTTTCTTCAACTTTGGGTCTATTAGTTCTTGCGCATTCTCTTCGTTCCAGTATTGTAAGACCTGAGATAAATTAGTAACCACAAATTTATGAGCATGTTTTATTTTTACCTTTAAATTTCAAATTTTAAGTTATTGTAGTTCTAAAAATGAAAGAATAAGGAAGACACAAAAAGGACACAATTGAAGGCTCCTATTTTTCATAGGTCATAAGAATACTTGCATGAGCAATGAGACCAGATGGAAAAGAGCTATTCCTTTGGCCGGTAACCAACTCCAAAATTAGAACCCCAAAACTGTATACATCAGCACTAGTTGAGAGGATCTTCTTTTTAAGTTCTGGTGCGTTGTGCTCACTGCAGAAGCAAAAATTAAATAACAAATAAGAGATACAAAATGGAACATGCATGTCAAGTAATATTTGAAAAAAAAAAAAAAGAGAGAGTCAAATTTGAATTGAAGGTGCATGGAGGTAATTTGAACTGACCAGCTAGTTACCATGCAAAGCTTCACAAAAAAACCATCTTCATCAAAGAGCTGTGAGAGACCAAAATCAGAGATTTTGGGTACCATATTTTGGTCAAGAAGTATATTACTTGGTTTTATTTCACAATGAATAATCGCATGTCCACTATCCTCATGTAGATACACTAACCCTGCGCTAATCCCTTGTATGATCCTCTGCCTCATTACCCAATCTAGCGGTGTATATAGGTCTTCAAGATTTCCTAGAAGAAAATGATTTGGGATGAAAAATGTATTAATGTACTTGGTTATATTATTATATATAATGTACTTTTATGTCAACAAAAGATATTAGGAAGACAACTATTAGTATTAGAAATTCTTAATTTGTGGGTCAAAGTTATTTTGGGCTAAAATTAAATATGAATAAAACCATATTGGGCCGCATAGATTATGGGTCAGAATTTCCGCTGTGCTACTAGTGGTAAATTTTATCTTCCAAATTGAATTGTACAAAAGACATAATATTAGTATTAGAGTTGCGAAGAACTTCCGCTGTGCTGCTAGTGGTAAATTTTATCTTCAATTTAATTTTTACACCTATAATTCCTGATTTGGATAGTAACCGAATTGAATTGTAACCCTATAATCCCACCCGAATTACATACAGTAAGTAGATAAATGGAGAAAATTGTGGTACCGAATAGTAGTTGATCAAGGCTTCGATTAGGCATATATTCATAACAAAGTAGCACTTCTTCTTCTTCAACACAAAAACCAAGCAGCTTTACAAGATTTGGATGTCTTAGCTTTGCAAGCAAGGTCACCTCTTTCTTTGGATTTTCAATTCCTTCCCTTGAGTTTCTTGCAAGTCGCTTTACCGCAATCTCTTCTCCATTTAATATTCCCTGAAGATTATAAACCAAACATGTTTTTTTTGGATTAAAATAAAATTTTGTAAGACAACATCATGCTTTCAATTACTTAAGGATCACCATGCACGACCGCTGTTTGAATTTGACAATTTTATTCACACACATATGTACTATGATGTAATAAGTGAATTACATACATCAAAGACAGATATAAACCCGTAATTAAGATATAAAATTTGACAAAAGAGAGAAAAGGTGCTCAAATTATTCTTTATCATACCTTGTAAACCCATCCAAATTGACCTCCTCCAAGCTTGTTTCTCGCACTAAAGTTATTAGTGGCAGATATTAAGGTATTAAAGTCAAATATCATCAGTTCGTCTTGCCCAATATTCATTTCTGCAAAGTTATCATTGTAAATAAATAATTCAAGTAATGGTTATGTCAAAAATTTGCTCGAAAGAGAGTCTTTGGAGAATTATTTGGTGCAATATGCAAAACTTACTGGTATTTGGTGGTGGGATTCTGACTGCCCTCTCACTTCTCCATCTATTGCACTGAAAGCAAATTAGTGCCAATAGTAAAAATGCGACAAAGGCTGCCGGCATTGCCGCATATTGAATTATCTTTTTAACTTTGTTCTTCGCTGACTCTAGACAACAAGAAAATAGAGTTACTAGTCAGATAAATCCAATCGTCTGGGAGTATTCATTCTAAACAAAATTAATAGAATCAATGATTCCCAAAAGCAAAATTCGGTTCCTATTGCTATGTTTTTGTACTGGTACAGAAGGTTTGGATAGGTACTCTGTATTACATCCATACAGGAGGTTTTGTTGAATCGATTTATGGTTATTTAAATTTTTAATAAAGGTGCTAAACCAGGCCATTTTTTGGAGTCTCTTTGCTTCAAGAAAGAAAAAGTGGTTAATTACAATAAAACTATAAACTGATTATAATAAATGTTCATCAGTTCATGTATTCTTGCATGAAATGATTAATCAGTGGGTGATACCTGGAGCAGGGGCTGCTGGTGAAGGTGGCGGCGGCGGCGATGGCAGTGGTGGAGGTGACAGTGCAGCAACACGTATGTATAAATCCTCGCCTTTATCATTTAGAAGCTTCACTGTATCTAATAGGTCACCAAACCAACCCACACAACCCTGCGAACCCAAAATGGCAAAAGCCGTGCAGGAGCAATTCGCCATGCACCACATTTTGCAACCCTCCAAATTGAGTATACTGCTGTTTCCTTTTGCATTTATGGTGTCTGGCAACTTTATATTTGATATATTCACGAATCCTGTAGCAGTCGTGCAGTTGAAAGGTTTGACTCTTACACAGCCATGAGAAAAATTGCCACTTCCCCAATCATTTGGAGATTTGGGAATAAATACATCAGGACATGTACAGGTAGTACCATTGGATGTCCCATAGGGCCCACATAATGCGTATTGACCACTGTTTGCTGGTGAAATGTATTGAAATTCTTCCCAATCGCTAGTTCCGTTGCTGCTAAAAAAACTTAAGTACCCAACCGGGTTCATAACCAAGCGGAATATATTAGCAGGATTGAGCGGATAATAAGAAAAATAGGCACTGCCATCACCTTGCTGGAGTTTGAATGCTACTAAACTGTTTACACCTAAAGGCATCCCGTTCCAGTGAGAACCGTTCCAAGGGCCCGTGCGAAAAGTTACTTCTTCTCCATCTACTATAACAAGTTCATACAATCTAGCAGGATCTAACTTGTACACATAGCCTCCTGGGGAAGGATCGGTTTCGCTCTTCCAAGAAGTGAGTTGCATTTTTATATTGACAATATTTGCGAGCATACTATACCCGAGATATACTTGAGGCAACAAGGTGTTAGATAAGTCATAGTTACTTTGCCATGAAATAACTCCAGTTGTGGTATCATTTATAGTAAGTGTACCCAAATCGAGCAGGATTGCTACCTGGGACACATTGTTCGATTGTTTGCCCCTTGACCAAATATCTGTTCCATTGCCATTTCGAAGTATAAGGACCCCGCCTTGGGTAAGGAATAGGCTGCCATTGCCACCACTGATTGGAGTATCACCATTGGCGACCCAAACAATGGTTGTATTTGGTGACTTGTACCAAATCCCCAAGTATTGATTTGTTGAATTTGAAGGGACGTTGAAGAAGCCTAGTTCAAATTGTTTATTGGGAGATGCTAGAGTTTGGTTTTCGGTCAAGACTTCGTTTGCCAATAATGTGTCATCTGCGGTTCAGATGTAAATTAATCAATATAGATAGAGGAATAATTAAACAAGAATAAAATAAAAAAAAAGTAGCTATTGACTTAATCAATGGGATTATGGGAAGAGGTCAATAATATTATGACTTAGAAATTGCAAATGCATTACCTACTTGAGCTTATTTTCAATTTTGTACTGGGGGCAGAAAGAAGTATTTGAGAGACACTCAACAAAATTGAAATTTTGATATCAAGTTTCAAATTATCTTGCTCTTGTACATGAATTTTCAACACAGTTTTTAGCATTCTTCAGTTTATATTCGAACTTGGTTGGTCGCCACTCGGAACTTTTGAATGACTTTAGCAGCATTGAGCATTTCTCGAACAACAAATCAGCAATGGAAAAGAACAAAAAAAAATTATGCAAAAAGTTTTTGCAAAGTATAAACATGAATCACTCTTTGTAATGGAGAATATCAAGTTCAAAAGCTATGACAATAGGATGAAATTATGTAGTATCATCTTCTTTCCTTGAAAAAACCCAAAAACTAAAATTAAAATAGTGTATCTAAACAAGGCTAAATGTAAGAGAAAGAAATGAAGCTTACTTGATTGGCAATGGGCAAGTAGGATAAAAGAAGAAAGCACCATCCAATAAAAAAATGGAAGCATTACCATTATTCCCTTGGAGAAGAAATGCTTGTGGTAAAGCACCTAATATATATGTTGGGGTTGGTAGATTATATTGGTAAGAGAAGTTCTTGTGGGAGTATTACACAAACAAACCCTAGAATGATCAATAATTATAACTCCTTAACTATCTATTATGAAATAATTGAGGCTAAGCAGAGTACCCAATTTATAGTTGCTGCCCATGGGTTTGATCGCCACTGGAATTCATTTTACCACATTACATTTGAGCTGTTAAGCATTTTATCAAAAAATATATGCTACAAGTTAAATTTTACACATATTTTTTTCAAAAACTTATTATTTCATTAAAGTTTGTTGAAAAAGCTAAAATTATGAGGTACTTCAGTACATTTTTTTTTTTTGAGAAGTTCAATTGAAATATTGCATATTTTGCAGTTTGATATGACTTAACTATAAATTTTTAAAGAGGACAATGTTTTATAGAATTTTCATAGGTATCTATTTCTACATTTAATTTACACAATCTTTTTATTGGGTTCAAATGGTAAGTGTTCTAAGATTAATAACGAGTCCGGCTAGTATGACATCGGTGTCATATGACACTAACTCCAAAATTGATTGAATATACTTTAAACGACTAATCCAAACTGTTCAAACCGATTTACTTTATGAGTGATGTGTTTACATGCAAATTTTTTATATTTTCGAGTTATTTTAGTATCAAATCAAGCGGTAAAAAAATGTTGAAAAATGAATGTATTAAAATTAACTTAAAAACTCACATATTTCACCACTTGACTTGATACTAAATAAATTCGAAAAATTATAAATTTTGCATGTAAACGTACAACTAATGAAGTAGATCGGTTTAAACGGTTTGGATTCACCGTTTGAAGTCGATTTAATAGGTTTTGGAGTTGGTGTTATATAGGCTGAAATGACACTGATGTTATAGTAGCCAGACTCATTAATAACTGGGCTACAGGTGTGTCATGGCTAAGACATCAATATTGATTTATTTGGGGGTTTATGTGAATAAATGACATGTTTCTTTGAAGAAATCTTCACTTGTAGACAGCTTTATCATGATCTCATCCCATATATGTTAATAAGGACCAATTCAACACGTACAGGGCTCAATTAAAATCGAAAAAAAAAAATCTCTGAATAAATTACAGATGAGAATTAAATACAGAATGAAATAAGCTGTATTCCATGAAAAAAAAAAGAACCTAGAAATTGATTTGATAAATAAAAACTAACTTTGGAAAGTTTCTTCCATCTAGGGCTGCACAAAAAATTCGTAGTTCATAATTCGATTCGAGTTTGATTCGAAAAAGTTCGTAAAAAGTTTGATTCGAAATTGAGTTCGTTCGAAATTAATTCAAACCAAACTCAAACTGGACCTAGTTCGTTCGAAATAGGTTCGCAAACCAAACTTAGTTCGAAATTAACTCAAACGTGAACTGTTGATTTCCGCTGATAATGAACTTTAATGTTTTATTTAGGATAATATTTGGGTTTGTAATAATTCTAAGACTTTGGTGATTGTTTTGTACTTCTATTGATATTTAAATTGTACTTTGAATACTTTGGATATTTGAAAACTTTGGTGATGTTGCTCCTGTTGGCTATTTGGAAAACTTTGGATTCTGTGATTGTACTAAACTTTGATTGATTGTACTAAACTTTGGTGTTTGATATAAATTTTGGTATTTGTAATGAACTTTGATATAAACTTTGGTGTCCTGTGTAATTAGAATTTAGAATGCCTGTTTTAATTGAAATGCTGCAATTTCGAACTATGGCTCAGCCATAAGTCATAACTCGTAAGTCGTAACAAAGTTCGTAAAAGTTTGAAATTGAGTTCGTAAAAAATTCGATTCGAAATTGAGTTCGTTCGAAATTAATTCAAATCAAACTTAGTTCAAAATTAATTCAAACCAAACTCAAACTGGAGGTAAGTTCGATTCGGTTCGGTTCGTTTGCAGCCCTACTTCCATCTATCTTTCCGGTATTTTTATTAATACCCCAAAAAAAATGAAATTATCAAATCTGCCCTCACTCCAAAATTATTATTAAAAAAGCCCTAACTGCCCAGCCACTGGGCGGTCCACTCTGGATACCAGACCGCCCCAGGGCTGGGCAGTCCACTTCCCACAGCAGACCGCCCCAGGGCTGGGCGGTCCGCTATAAAACCCCTATAAAAGGGTTTTTTCTCTCCTGACCAGCACAGTTTCATTCTAACAACCTCCGGAAAAAAAGAAAGGCAATTTTCTGACGATTTTGAGCGATTTAAGGCTAGTAGAGGTATGGACAGTAACAATCGAGGTAAGAAAGAGAGCAACCGAGATCGTGGCGTAGTGAGAGGAGGGTCAATTAGTGATCGAGATAAAAATGAGGGAGAAAAGAACAATTGGCCCATATGCCGTGATCCCCGAAATTGTGTGACATGTAAGATGGGGGAATGGAGTAGACGGCATGGTCGGTATGAAATTTCAGACGATGACTTTGTGGAAAACTCCTACGGCTTTGGTTTGAAAGAGAAGAAAGTTGATCCAGAGCCTCCAGCATCGGACGATAAGTTTGTTCCGTGTACTTATACTGGTAAGGCCACCACTTCGTCTACTGTGACTGATCCAGATCCAGAAAATTCCGATGATGACTTTGTTCCATGCATTTTCAAGGCACGTTGTAAGAAGTAGACTTATTAGGAATTTATGTTGTAGACTTATTAAGAATTTATGTCGTAGACTTTATTTCATCAATTTTGTGTTTGTTTATATTTTATGTTGTTAGTTTTTGTATATGTAATTAAGTATTAAAAATAACAAAACTGAAGCATATAAAATAATCAAGGCAAATAAAAAATTAAATAGTTCACAAACTACCAATTATAATAGTTCACAACATACATCTAAAATAGTTCATAACATAATTTAACAAAACTTGGTAATCAGCGACGACGACCGAACAAACCCAGCCGACGTCTGGGTCTGGGTGCAGCTGGTTGTGAGACACCACCGGATGTCTCTCCATGGCTACTACCGGTTCCTGAGCTTTCATGAGTGCGGTGGCTACTACCGGTTGCCTCAGCAACAACTCTAGCATTTTCTCTTTCGTTGGCTTCGTTAATGGCATCTGTATTGCATTCCAGTTGAAATAAAATCAAAATAAAATATAAGTAAATAAATAAAATCAACCGTACCTGCTCGCTGCCTGTCAGTTGTTGAACGGCGGGCCTGATGTCCCATTCGCCTACCTTCCATCTGGTCCATGGTCATTACAGCACGCTTGTGGGGGTCTTCTTTCTTTTCTGATCCACCCGCTTGCGGGCATGATTCTATCCCCAACATAGGCCGGCCACTGATACTGGTTGGGATAAGGATGGAAAGATGCACCCCAAGTACTCGCAAGGTAATCGGTATGGTACATATGTGCGATATAATCATCCTCAGAGAATTTTCTCTCTCGGCACACCGCCATAACATGAGAACAAGGTAGGTGGGCCAATTGGATTCCTTGGCAAGTGCAGGTTACAGTATTTTCAGGTCCAAAAATAACAATATACTTGAACATCCTTTACACAAACTCCATAGTACCATCCGGTCTACGGCCGGTTGGAGCGAACTCATTTCAACAGTGCACTTCGAATTCCAATTGGTTCTCCCCGTACGGAACAACTTTCATAACTGCACCTTTCTCCCTATGTTTCCTTAGTTTCCCCTCCATCCTTGTTGAAAACGTTTGATTCTTGGACAGTAATTCGAGGGCTTTAATACGCCGTGCAACAAACCATGCATTTAACTTGTAGAAGGTGTCCTCTATAATTGCTGCCACGGGCAACATCCGGCTCTGCTTGAAAACAGCATTCAAAGACTCAGACTCATTTGTGGTCATAATTCCCCATCGGAAACCTCCATCACGGGCTTGCAATATCTTATCATATGCGGGTGGCTCAGCAAGATTGATGGGATTATTTTTTCCCAACTTGAGTAAGTACGCATTTGCCTTTGGACAGTACTGAAAAAAAACAATTTTAGATGAGAAAATTTAAGTAAATAATTCAGAAAATATAAGTAAATAAATAAAAATATACATACCTTGGCAAAATCTCTGAACATCTCTTCCACCGTTCTCGGCTTCTTTCTCCTGCAACCAATTTTGAATGTATCTGCAACCCATTTCGTATCCGCAGTTCTTGTTTAGGTTGTCTGCAACATGTTGCATACACAGCCTGTGCACACAATCACCATTCGCTGTCTACCACCCGAAATTTGGGCGATCAAAAACACATTTGATTCATTTGTGTTGGTCTGATATGACACAAAAGAACCAGCAGCCAACCACTTCTCTTCGTAAGAAATTCATGAAAAATCCCCAGTTTTCCCCATCCTCCTCAATAATTGCAAAGGCCAAAGGCAACAACTGGTTTTCAGCATCATATGCACATGCTATCAGCAGTCTCCCATCGTAACGGCTAGACAAGAAGCATGCATCTATACTGATGACCGGTCTAATGTATGACACAGCTTGAATACATGGACCGAAAGCCCATGCTATGGCCTTGAATTGCAACGCGTTGTCGACATCCTCTACGCTCAGATTCCAACATTCATACTTAGTGCCGGGATTTGTACTTGCTATGGCCTGGAGCAATGGTGCAAGCAAGTTGTATAAATCATGCCAGCTACCGATCATTCGACAGATCGCAAGTTCACGCCCTCTCCACAACCTGTTGTATTTTGGGATGACATGGTTGTAAATGCGTCTGACATGTCTAGCGACCTCCTTAAGGCTCATCGATGGGTCCTCCTTAACGTCACGCTCAATTACATCGGCAATAAGTGAAGCCGTAAGTTGTGCATGGTCTGTCCTTGATGACGCAGACTTGCATGCGTGAGGTGGTTCACACTTCTTAATAATCCATGCCTCGCCCTTACCCACAGGGGTTGCATAAAGAAGGAAGTGGCAATGCGCTTCGTCTTTACAAACAATTACTAACCTTTTTCAGTCCCTTTTTTCAGTTCTGCACTCCCAGTTGCCATGAACATGGACCTCATTTATTTTCTTCACAAGTTCATCCAAGTTGGTGTAAACCTGCTACGGAGCAAGCTCTGCATTGTATCTGACACACGACCCAAAAAATGTTATGTCTGCCTCTTCAAAAGCAGTGGTATCGTTGAATGTGGGGCACAGATGCCTATCTGTCCTTCCTTTAATCGAAAATCTGTCTTCCTTAGGTAAATAATCTCCATCACCTTCTGACATGTGATCAGAATCCCAATCCATATTCCATTCGTCACCCTTTTGCAAATCTCTTTCTGGTATGGCATCGGCATCGATCTCAGCATCAAGGTCAAGATCTCTCCGGGTAACAACGGGTGCCACTATAGGTATTGATGGTGGTACAGATGGAAATCTGGGTCGGATTAGGGTTTCAG
>SWLB01000168.1:0-60000 GCA_011114355.1 Carex littledalei | reverse complement strand
GATGAGGAGGTGGTGGTGGTAGCTCAGTGGTAAAATCAAGTACATAATTCTCATACACAGGTGATACGTGCGGTTCATAACTCGAGTGGCGGGGGTTGTCATACCTTGAGGGGCGGGGGTTGTCATAACTAGAGTGGCGGGGGTTGTCATACCCCGAGTGCTCATGACCCGAGTTGTCATAACTTGAGTGATCATAACCTCTATTTTCTCTAGAAGTTCCAACCCTGGATTCACGCGGAACTCTCTTGGAATATAAGTCCATTACCATGGTACCCTGTGACTCAAAAGTGTTGTAAACACTCCTCCATAACGACTCATCTGTTATTGGATACCTTGTATAGTAAGGTCTACCCCCACTTACTGTGTTAATCCGAGTAGCTAAATCTATATCATACCGGTTGGGGTTCACACCGATCTTTTCATACACTATTCCCTTCAGTTCAACAAATGAGGTATTTTCATTTACCTCGAAGCCATAGGCTGCTTCCTTAGTGTACTGTGCTCCCTCCACACCCCGGGTAAACTTCCCGCCCACATACAGTGCAACCAACATCTTTCTGTATGATAGCTACTGTTCAAAATCGCCTCTCTTTCTTTCTCTTTTTTTTCTGGGGTTGTTAGAATGAAACTGTGCTGGTCAGGAGAGAGAAAAACCCCTTTTATAGGGGTTTTATAGCGGAGCCCAGCCCTGGGGCGGTCTGCTATGGGAAGTGGATCGCCCAGCCCTGGGGCGGTCAGGTATCCAGAGTGGACCGCCCAGTGGCTGGGCGATTAGGGCGTTTTTAATAATAATTTTGGAGTGAGGGCAGATTTGATAATTTTTTTTTTTTTTGGTATTAATAAAAATGCCGGTCTATATTTGAATGTTAGCTGTGCTTGACAATTTATAAAATATTTGACTGGTTTCTTTTGACCTTCCTATTACTAATATATCCATTATTTTGATATAAGAATTATAAATTTTAATAAATGTTTTCAATGTACGACAATTTTTGGGTATGTCATTCAGACTAAGCCGAGATTTTTATTAATATCCAAAGTTTAATAGAAATTAATATTTATGCCGAGAATTTCGGGTTTTTGCCAAAAATGCCCAAGCCGGCCATTTTATGGCCGGTTTCCTCTCCCCGTAAGCCGGCCATTTTACTCCTTTTTTTTTAGACACTATGAAAAGCAAAATAATGAAATCTAACACTGAAAATTCGAATTTTTTGTTTAAATTATTTGTTAGATTACTTCTTTTGATTTATAATTACCATATTTATACTAAAATACACTAGATTACTTGAAATTATGTTGAATTACACAATATTACATTAATTATGTTGAATTACATTACATTACCTTTAAATACGCTAAATTACGCTAAATTACATATGACTAGGGACGATATCTTCACTGAAAAGGCGAAAAACGACGACGAAACTTCAAACGGTCATAAAACGGCGCTCGAGTGTCCAATTTCAGCAAATGACCACTTTTCGGAAAGCTTGCGAAAATACGCATGCGTCCGTGCTAGCTATGTCAAATTTCAAAATTCAGAATTGCCAAAAAACTAAGGGAAGAGCCTCAAAACTTGAGTTGAAGTTTTCGATTAAGATTTTTATTTCTATTATTCAATCTAAGTAGCTCAGTAAATTAATTACATAATGAACTTGTAGAATACCAATTTTTACTATTTTTTGAATTTTTTTACTATTTTTTATGATTCATGAAAAATGACACAAAATCGGTCTACTTTAGCGTAATTTTGCGTAGTTTAGCGTAATTTACCGTATTTCATCATAATTAGCGAAGTTATTGTAATTTAACGTAATTTAGTGTAATTCAACATAATTTCAAGTAATCTAGTGTATTTTAGTATAAATATGCTAATTATAAATCAAAAGAAGTAATCTAACAAATAATTTAAACAAAAAATTCGAATTTTCAGTGTTAGATTTCTTTATTTTGCTCTTCATAGTGTCTCTAAAAAAAAGTTGAAAAAAAAAGAGTAAGCCGGCCATAAAATGACCGGCTTGGGCATTTTTGGCGAAAACCCAGAATTCTGGACATAAATATTAATTTCTATTAAACTTTGGATATTAATAAAATCTCGGGTGACTAAGTCTTCCTGTTTTATTCATTATATTTTATAATTTTTATAAATACTTATACATTTTAGTTTCTCTTATAAAATAAAATTACAGTATACATTATTTATTCGGCGTCCTCAATTTAAATTTTCTAGTTCTGCCCGTGTTCAACAGCCAGGTCTGTTCAAGTGATTACAAATATAATTTTTATGATTTAAATATCAAATTTGATATAATTTGAAAGAAAAAATGTAAGAAAATGATTTGGTCATCGAGAAAATTTCGCCTTGACCCACCAGCCAATAGGAACACACCATTTTTGCACACAAATAAGCCAAAAAGTGCAAATAATGTACAAATTTAAATTTGTATAGAGTTTATACTTACCAAAAATTATGTACATGATTCACACTTAATTTTGTTATGGTACATTATTGAATGAGCCGGGGCAAAATTTTCTTCAATAATTATTTGTATAATAATTTCGGTTTTAAATGTATTCCGTACCTATTCTACAAATGGTTTTTTTTTTTCTGTAATCCACAGTCACAGTATTTTATTTTATTTTTAGGTCCATTTTTCAAAGTTGTAATGCACTCATAATTATTATTATTTTCTTATTTCTGTTACTTCCATCCTTTCAAGAAATAGTCAAAGATTCATTTCATTCGCACACAAACTCATGGCAATCAGAGGCGGATTCAGTACAATAAAATGGATCAATTGACTCTTATTTATTTTCAATTTTTTAATTTTTAAAATAAATATTATGAATATTGTAAAATTAACTCTATTTGTAGAATAAAAATTTTATATGATTGGTCTCGATTTACATTTGACCCTCACAGTTTGAAAATCTTGACTCCATCCCTGATGTCCATTAATGCAAATTTGCATATTTTATATTATACTTCTTGAATTTTACTCAACGATACCTCAAATCTCTTAATATTTACAGTTCAATTGAAAGATTTTATCTATTGTAACGTCCTTTATTCAGAGATTTTATTATATTAAGGTTCTTATTACAAATATCCACATTTCGCAGAATTTTTAGTTATAGGAATTATTTAAAATAATATACACTATTAGATAGATTTTATCGATATTTTTATTTCAAAGAAGGAATTAAATTTTTTTTTGGTCCTGTTAGGATTATGTAAAGGAAAAAAGAAAACGGTTTTGGTTTCTTTAAGGATCTATAGATTACACGCTACCATGCCACATGGAATCCATATCTCTAAATAAATTGAATTTTTTTTTGCAATTTCTTTATGATATTTTTTAATTGGACCTCATATTTATTTTTTTCTCCTTCTTCTACTTAAGCTCCTTCTTAAATAGAAAAATGACAGATTTTAGTGCGACCAATAAAAATGAAAACGGATCCGGATTATCCGGTCCGAATCCGCTCTGTATTCAGTCCAGATCTGAATTCGGATAAACATATTTAGATAATTTCTGGATTCGGATCCGAATAATTTTTTAATAGGAAGAAAATAATCAAATTCGGATTTGGATAATTTTTTTATTTGATAAACGGATCGGATATTCGGATCTTTCTGGATCCAAATCCCACTCCAAATTCGGAAAACTAGAATTAATAGTTACACTCTTGCTCTTTGGTTGATGGCCAAAACTCTTAACCACTATACTATATTATCTTTTGTTTATTTTTCTTTATCTTATTTATATATTAAATCAATGAATTACCTTCCATCATCCGAACATCAATCTCTCCATCAAGTTAGAACTATATAACTTATAATTATTCATTAATATTAATATTTGTATCTCAAAGTTTATATAACTCAATTATCCGACAATTATTCGTTTCGTATCCGTATTCGAATTCGTGTTTGTGGATTATCCGCTCCGTATCCATATCCGTTTAAGGTGGATTTGATTTTACATTTTGACATCTGTTTACTATCCGTATTCGTATCTGCTCATTGAAATATAGATATGGATTTGGTATTAGCATTATCCGCTCCGAATTTGCTCCATTTACACCTCTAGGGGTATGTTTGGTTGCAGAACAAGAATAGTTAGAATAGTCAAATTAAAAATAGCTATCGTTTGTCTTATTAGAATAGCTAAATCTCAAAACTCGTGGGAATAACCTATTCTAATAAGGCAAAAAGTTTGGATTCCCTATTCTAGCTATTCTAATCCAACCAAACACCAAATAAGCTATTCGGAATAGCCTAACTCCCAAGCAGTTTATTCTCAATCCAACCAAACATACCCCTAGTCATTGACGGATCCATCAAGGCTCAGGGGTAGGCACTTGCCTACCCCTGGATTTGAAAAAATATTTTGACCCAGTGTAAATTTCCAAGTGTGCCTACCCCTGATCCGAAACTGTGCCCAACCCTGACTCAGAAAATAATAAAATAGAAGCTTGTCCGCCCACTAAAAAGTAATTGGCCCAGTGCAAATAGAAGTCCGTGCCCGTCCTTTACTTCACTTCGACAAAATACAAAAAATTAGCTGATCCCTAGTTCGCTACGCGGAGTCACCAGGAAATAAAAAAAATACTTCGTGCGGTGCGGTTGGCTCGCGTGAGGAAAAAAAAGACTTAGAACTTTAGAATTAAGCCCTAGAGTCAGAGAGCAATTGGCTCGATTCGGAAGAAAAAAAAATGACTTCGTAACGCCTGGAGAAAAAAAAAAGTCAGAGAGCAAAAAACTTAACCCTTTGTCCCTTCCTTTTGCTCTTCGCTTGAGTTCAGAGAGCAAAAAACTTAACCCTTCCTTTTTTTCTTTTGTTAAGATGGGTACAAAATTCAATGGTCTGAATTTGACTAGTTTTTGTAAAATACTTAATAAATAGTAAAAAAAATTAAAAAAACGTAAAATTTGATCTGGAAGCACATTTTATTGTGGAGATTATGTTGAACGGTTTGGATCGACGATTTGGAATTTGAAAATGTAGAAAATGATTGTGGTAACTTTGTTGTAACTCAAAATTGTGGTAACTAGATCCCTCCTCTTTTTATAAATACTTATACATTTTAGTCTCTCTTATAAAATAAAATTACAGTATACATTATTTATTCGGCGTCCTCAATTTTAATTTTCTAGTTCTGCCCGTGTTCAACAGCCAGGTCTGTTCAAGTGATTACAAATATAATTTTTATGATTTAAATATCAAATTTGATATAATTTGAAAGAAAAATGTATAAGAGAGCCGGGGCAAATTTAAAGATATTTTTATGATTTAAATATCAAATTTGATATTTAAATCATTATTGAATGAGCCGGGGCAAAATTTTCTTCAATAATTATTTGTATAATAATTTCGGTTTTAAATGTATTCCGTACCTATTCTACAAATGGTTTTTTTTTTCTGTAATCCACAGTCACAGTATTTTATTTTATTTTTTAGGTCCACTTTTCAAAGGTGTAATGCACTCATAATTATTATAAATTTCTTATTTCTGTTACTTCCATCCTTTCAAGAAATAGTCAAAGATTCATTTCATTCTCACACAAACTCATGGCAATCAGAGGCGGATTGAGTACAATAAAATGGATCAATTGACTCTTATTTATTTTCAATTTTTTAATTTTTAAAATAAAATATTATGAATATTGTAAAATTAACTCTATTTGTAGAATAAAAATTTATATGATTAGTCTCGATTTACATTTGACCATCATAGTTTGAAAATCTTGACTCTGTCCCTGATGTCCATTAATGCAAATTTGCATATTTTATATTATACTTCCGGAATTTTACTCAACGATACCTCACATCTCTTAATATTTACAGTTCAATTGAAAGATTTTATCTATTGTAACATCCTTTATTCAGAGCTTTTCATTCTACAAATAACGGTGATTTGGCATAGAAGGAACTAAAATAATATACACTATTAGATAGATTTTATCGATATTTTTATCTCATAGAAGGAACTAATTTTTTTTTTGGGTCCTGTTAGGATTATGTAAAGGATAAAAGAAAACGGCTTTGGTTTATTTAAGGATCTATAGATTACACGCTACCATGCCACATGGAATCCATATCTCTAAATAAATTGAATTTTTTTTTGCAATTTCTTTATGATCTTTTTTAAGTGGAGCTCATATTTCTTCTTCTCCTTCTTCTACTTAAGCTCCTTCTTAAATAGAAAAATGACAGATTTTAGTGTGACCAATAAAAGTGAAAACGGATCCAGATTATTCGGTCCGAATCCGCTCTATATTCGGTCCAGATCCGAATTCGGATAAACAGATTTAGATAATTTCTGAATTTGGATCCGGATATTTTTTTAATAGGAAGAAAATAATCAAATTCGGATTTGGATAATTTTTTTATTTGATAAACGGATCGGATATTCGGATCTTTCTGGATCCAAATCCCACTCCAAATTCGGAAAACTAGAATTAATAGTTACACTCTTGCTCTTTGGTTGATGGCCAAAACTCTTAACCACTATACTATATTATCTTTTGTTTATTTTTCTTTATCTTATTTATAAATTACATCAATGAATTACCTTCCATCATCAGAACATCAATCTCTCCATCAAGTTACAACTATATAACGTATAATTATTCATTAATATTAATATTTGTATCTCAAAGTTTATATAACTCAATTATCCGACAATTATTCGTTTCGTATCCGTATTCGAATTCGTGTTTGTGGATTATCCGCTCCGTATCCATATCCGTTTAAGGTGGATTTGATTTTACATTTTGACATATGTTTACTATTTGTATTCGTATCTGCTCATTGAAATGTAGATATGGATTTGGTATTAGCATTATCCGCTCCGAATTCATTTACACCTCAAGGGTATGTTTGGTTGCAGAACAAGAATAGTTAGAATAGTCAAATTAAAAATAGCTATCATTTGTCTTATTAGAATAGCTAAATCTCAAAACCCTTGGGAATAACCTATTTTAATAAGGCAAAAAGTTTGGATTCCCTATTATAGCTATTCTAATCCAACCAAACACCAAATAAGCTATTCGGAATAGCCTAACCCCAAAAGTAGCATATTCTCAATCCAACCAAACATACCCCTAGTCATTGGCGGATCCACCAATGCTCAGGGGTAGGCACTTGCCTACCCCTGGATTTGAAAAAATATTTTGGCCTAGTGTAAATTTCCAAGTGTGCCTACCCCTGATCCGAAATTGTGCCCAACCCTGACTCAGAAAATAATAAAATAGAAGCCCGTCCGCCCATTAAAAAGTAATTGGCCCAGTGCAAATAGAAGCCCGTGCCCGCCTATTAAAAAGTAATTGGCCCAGTGCAAATAGAAGCCCGTTTCTGAGTCAAGATTGGACACAGTTTCGTATCAGAGATAAGCACACTTGAAAATTTACACTTGATCAAAATATTTTTTCAAATTCAGCTGGACCTTGGTGGATCCTCCAATGCCCCTAGTGACCAAAGATGTGGTAGGCTGTTCCTAAAGGAAAAAAAAAAAGGAAAATTGGTTCTTTAAGATTTCTAAAGGAGATGAAAAAAAATTCAGTTCTTTCTATGAGATGAAAACATGGATACAATTTATCTAATATTCTATAATATTTTATAATAATTTCTATAAATAAAAAATTCTTCCAACCACCTCACCTACTCCAAAAATAAAAATGATAAATAAACAAAATAAAAAATTGATATCGTCTAAATGGAGCCGCTGCTCTCTGTTCAAACGCTCAGATCCTCCTTTGACCCCACTTCATTCCTTTTCGCTCTTTGCAAATTGCCTACAACCTGTTCGACTAAATTCCAAGTAGATATCTTCATGGAAAACACCATGTTTGGAGGTGCTTTGTTCAGGTAAACATTTTCTCAACCAATTACCTCTATAGTATAATGGTATTTATTGCCGTATTGGTATCGTTGCGACTGTACCGGTCTCTTATCACTATGTACCAGTACCCAATATCATGGTAAAATTGCACTGCATATGATTTTCAACCAGTCGCTTAATATATAGCAGAGGGGCAATGAATGTTGCTGTTACTTGAAAATAGGAAATTTACTTGTGAATTATTAAAAAAATACAATATTATTGGGAAGTGAGATTTTCTGACGCAAAATTCAGAAATTGCAATGTGATTTTGTTTTTAGTAGTCTTGCCCATCCTATCTTATCTTGGAATTTAACCAGAAATGAAATTTACTGATTATTTTACCCATTTAATTAGATTAAATTGCCACGTTTTTCTTTTCTTCAAATCAAGGTACAACATTGCTGCAACCAAGATATGCAATGTGATATAAATATTGGCATTTTGTACAAGGCATGGTTCTTGATATAAATATTAAAAAAAAAAAAAAGAATTAGAAGTGCATGATTCTTGAAATGGGGCTATATGGATAGTTCACATGTTTTAAATTGGAATGACAAAAAAAGTAACAATCTGCAATGAGAAAACAGTAGATGTAGATCTCATATGCAACTATTTAAAATCAAAATTAATTCAAATAAAATCAAAATCTATTCAAGTCCAGAACTCTTGTCTCCAAATCAAAATAACAAGAGAGAAAAAAAGTGGCTACACAAGCAAATTATGTCAACTTTAAATAAATAGCACATTAATATATTAGGTAGATAAAACTAGGGTTTGTCTATAGTGCAGCAAAATTAATTTGGCTAGAGTACAGTAATTAATTTTAATTAAAATCTGACCTTTAATTTCTGTCTCCAACTTTTAAGTTATTTAGGATAAAACTGTCTTTTTCCCTTTTTTTTTTCTTGACACCGTTATCTCTTTCCCACAGAAATGAGACACCGTTAATCTCTTCCTCTCATCTCTAAAAATCGCTCGCGGAGAAGAGAGGAGAAATCGCGCCAGGGCTTGCACGGGATTACGCGCTTCCTCCCCACACGACTCCGATCGCTGGCCCGCTGATATCGCTGCCGAAGAAAGGGAGTGTGGTGGTTTATTTGCCACAGGGTCATCCGGAGCATTTGGGGGAGAGCACCGCGGCTGCATATCGGCACGACTTGCCCCCTCAGGTGTTCTGCCGGGTCGTCTACATGTGATCTGATAGCCCATATGTTACAATGGCAGCAAGCTGCATATAAGATGAAGTTTGAATTTTGACAATAAAAATGTCTCAAAAGCCTTCTGATTTTGCAAGTTACAACTGTGAATTACAGCGCTTTGCCGAGCTTCTTTTGATTGTATCAGCCTAGCTCACTGGCATAATGGTCCCTACAAGCTAATTAAACTCCGCCTCATGCGGCTGCGGAGACGTCCTCCAAAAAACCAGATGATTTTGAGCTTCAGTTGGATTTTTGTTGTTGTACGAGTTCTTTGTTGTAAAGACTAAAGAGGCTTCACCTTTATTCTTAATTTGTTAGTTTTTATCATAAATACTTACTGCAAGAACTTATTATGTCCCATTCACCAACTAATGAATGTATTGATGTGGTAACACTTTCAGTCCATTCTTATTAAAGTGAGCAGACATTTTTTGAAACCTTATATGAAGATTTTGAACAATCTTCTTTGTACCTAAGGCTCTTAAGCCACAGTAAATTTTATAGCATGCTCGAGGTACCAAGTAAAATGCCTTTCTGAAACATTTAACTAGTTATAGTAGTACAATTTTCGTTTATTTGTATCCAAGTTCCTTCTCTTTTTAGAAAACATTGGAAGTCAAGAATACCCCTTGAAAATTGTCAAATGTGTCCGAGTTGTAAAAATTTAATTTCATTGAATGTCAGTCATGTTATTTGTTCATTTTTGTTGTATATTGACTGATAAAATTTGTGCATTTTCAGCTAAGTTTTTCTTTCTTGTTTCTTGTTTCTTATTTCAATAGGCGGCAATGACGAGGTATAATTTATAGCCTGCCAGATTTGAAGTTAGACACTGAGTAGAAGATCAGATGTGTTTGCTTTTGTTAATATATTGATAGCTTGGAGGCCCCAAAATAATTTTGTGCTGATTTACAGCTGATAGCTAATGCCATCATCATCATATGACAGCAGAAAACATTTCTTTGTGTTAATCTCCTTTTTGTATTTCTCCCTTGTTGCTTCTTAGTTTAATTTCCTTTCTATTTTATTAGGATAATTTGTTTTATTTAATTCTATTTTTTACTGCTTTGCTTTTTCGGATGATGTGATGATACCTGTATCAGGTACGGAGTAGCTTAAATTATCGTTATTTTGTATTAGGATAACATGTATGAGGGCAATTTAAATTTATAATAATATTTAATTATCTATCTATTCATTAATTGCTTGTATTTTAATTATCTGTTAATTCATTTCTTGCATTTGCTTCTGTTGCAAGCACAACACCTCTTGTATTAACCATATTGAAATCCAATTTTTGGTTTGCTGACTGTTGGTAAAACTGATAATGACAGCATAGGTGAAAATATCATTATTTCAGTCCGACAAAATTCTGAAACTGCCAGAAATAATTAACAGATACCATAAGCATGTCAGGATGCTAAACTTTCAATTTACTAAACACAATCAATTGATGATAAACCATGCCAGAGCAAAGGCATCAACTTGATTCAGTTAGATTTCATATCTAGTCACATACAACATACAACATATTCAACTTACAACTATACAACTTTAGTTAACAAAAACCACCAACAGTTCCAGATATCTGCCACCAGAACACGGGCAAAAGATAAATCATAAAAGTTCAATACCCATAACTTTTACCCTTATGTAGACCAACAAAATTTTTTTTCTGTTTTTTGTTATAAAATTATTTGCTAATTTACGATATGAAATAATTTACTTTTCAATTTTTAGGTCCGGTTCGGTTTTTTTTTTTTTTTTTCTGTTTTTTTTTTTCTGTTTTTTTTTTCTGTTTTTTTTTTCTGTTTTTTTTTTCTGTTTTTTTTTTTTCTGTTTCCAGAGAGGCAGAGACGTTTTCTGTTTTTTTTTTCAGTTTTTTTTTTCTTTTTTTTATTTGAATTCAATATATTTTTGTTTAAAAAAATTTGAATTTTTTTGGGGAGGTCGGGTTGGCCGGGTTGGGACGGGTCCCGCCGGGTTTGGGGGGGGTTAGGTCGGGTTAGGTCGGGTTAACCCGGGTTAGGGTCGGGTTAACCCGGGTTAGGTCGGGTTAACCCGGGTTAGGCCGGTTTTGGTTCGGGTTTAGGGTCGGGTTCGGGCGGGGCGGGTCGGATTTTGGTCGGTCCGGGTCGGGTTCGGGTAGGCGGGTTGAAACGGTGGGGGTATGGTCGGGTTTCGCCCAGAAAACCGCATCCGACCCGTTTCAAACCCGACCCAACCCTTTAGGACGGTTCGGGTCGGATTCAAGGTCGGGTCCGGGTCCCGGGTTTGATCGGTCCGGGTCGACCCGGTCGGGTATAATCAATACACTAGGCTACATGCACCAACTCATACACCACAAGCGACAAATTGTTTTCTTTAACTGTAAAATTAGCTGCTTCTGCTGCCTCCACATGGCCCCACTTGTCAACTGCTAGCCTCATGGAGCCCTTAAACATGTCAATGTTCGCATTGCGAATTATTGATGTTGATCCAGGTTGCAACACATCAACTGTCACAAACAAATTCCTATGTTAATTCATGCAAACATATATCAATGTTGGTTCACTGTACATATTTTTAGATATGATGTGGAAGTGGAATATTGTACATTGCAGTTCTTTGCTCAGTAAATTATGAATTATATCTACTGTTCATCACCAAGGATCTCAAAAACTTAACATCAATAAATTGTGATTCTTCTAAACTTGTCAAGGAGAATGTGACAAACAATACTTGAATTTTTCACTATTAAAAAATCTACAATGTTTGGATATATAACAAGAAAAGAGAAGATATTCTTACTGGTAAAAAAAAAAGAAGAAAAAAGAAGTGCACTCTTAAGCAAAATCAGTTATTTAGTATGAATGCGAATTAATAATAAATATTTGTAGCCTAACAACTCAAGTACTGATATCAATCTAATTATCTCTCCTAAATGCAAAATTTGGACATGAATAAGATTACAATTGATCAAATAATACATCAATTGTGTCCATTTTTTATGTTTTTGTATATTTCTTAGAAGATTTAAAGATTAATCATCATTGACATGAACAAATCAGAACTGAATTTGCCTATCAAACTCATGAATTTAGAGAAGTAGCAAAATTTACAAAAATTGCAGCACAGTCCTCAGAATTAGTAAAATGTATAGAATAGGTCAATAGTATTGCTAGCATTATACTAGTACACCAGTGGGAGATGTGCAACAAACAATAGTTAGCATGCACAAAATTATTAGCTAATTTACTTTTGTTATAAAATTTAGTTTAACCTTTCCAATCCAATAGTTAGCATGAACAGCTGGTGATTACTTTTGCAAACTAGAATAATCAAAGCTGTCTGTTATCAACACTGCATAGAAATTATATAATCCTCTACTAATTAATGCTAATATCATTTAAGCAGTAACTATACTGGTAGGTTCCTGCCCCAGCATGTGCATTTCTGTACCAATGGTGAGTTCATGACCATCCTCAATTCTCATACTGCACCCGAACTAAGTGAATTTGGCTTCTTCTTTTTTTATTTAAGTCATGAACAAGGTCTAAACTGTGGTTCCCACTGAGAGAAATTAACAAACAAACAAGCACCTTTCTCCAAATACTGGCTCTTTTCATCAATTAATCAAATCACAATAGCAACCATATAGATGTTGGATGATAGTGTCACTGTGAACTTAAAAATTAAAATGCTTTGTAGTGTTTTTGATGACTTCAGTTGTTTATTAATTTTGAGCTTCCTCGATCCAACTTGATTTGCTTCTATTGCTTAAGGAATGACTTCTAATTATCATAATTGCTTCCATTGAACTGTGTGTGTGTACATTAGAAATACATGGATAACTTCAAATTCGTGTCAATCCATATATCGAGCCGCATCCATGATTCGCAATTCACCAGCCTGAGCCAAGATATCCACCTTAACTTTCTCTAGCGCCATCTTTAGGTTGTTCAACTCAGTACAGCCGAGACATGACACGTCACCATCCATCCATACATTTCCCTCCAATGCGCGTACCCTCTCTTTAAGCGCCTCGTTCCTGCTCTTTGTTGCTTCAAGCAAAGCGGTATGTTCGGCCAGTTGTGCGCTTAAATTAGACACAGAGGCATCAGAAGTAGACCCGAGGCCGAGGAGTTGGTTTTGGTTTTGGTTTTGGTTTTGAGAGTAGTAATGCGGCTGATCAAAAGATTGAGAGGAGAGGTAGCGATCGAGGACAGACGGGACCAAAGGGTGGATAAAGGAGAAGGGTTTTTTGGCAGGGGAGAAGACGATAACCGCCACGTGAGCGCCACAGAGGATCGAGAGCTCGCAAGCCTTCTTGAACAACCCGGATCTACGTTTCGAGAAAGAAACCTGAGAAATAGAGCAAATTGAGAAAAAAAAAAAACAAAGAAGAAAAATGAGAAAAAAAAAATCCTGAATAATTAGCATATAGGCATGCCCAATAACAGAGCAAATTGAGAAACCATTTCTCTACCAATACATCTGTTATTGCATTGTTCTCAAAGAATTAGAGAATTTAATTAACCTGGCGTGCTGTCGCCCGCTCGATTGGCTTTATTTCGATCTTATGACGACCTGTATTTCGCTTCCTTTTCTTGCCATTAATGGCATCCGAAGCATCACCTCTAAGAATCGCTTCTTTCATCTCTCTCTTTTGCTTGTTCTCTGATGGTGAGAATTGTTATGAAATTGGGTATATATTGCTCTGGAACGATGGGTAGGCATATCGACACCACAAGCATTTATATTAACACAACATCTTTACAAAAATTTAATGTATGGACAATTTTAACCCTCATTAAATGTCTTCCTAACTACCATATTTTTTTCATAATGTAATTAATATAGTGATCATTAAATTATTTGGTTTCCATAATTGCTAGATATTTTTTTCCTTTTTTTTATATCATGCATTCATGTAAAATCAAAAGCTACATAATTTCGTTGATCTTCCCTTTTTTCTCATGGAAATATAGCTGCATAATTTACACTAGAACATTTAATCAATTAAGGTTTTAAGCAGTCAAGTCAAAGTACGTATTTAACTCTCTTTTTGTAAATTTTTTTGATTTTATGATAGACTCGCTTTAATATGTGATATATTATCAAATATATAATTTTTAATTTTTTTCTCTCAACTTTGATACTTATAATCTATACGTCTATTTTAATTAAAATTGTTAGGAATTTTTTTTATTGATGTTTTGTAATTAATTTATATTTGTTAATTGAATAGATGGATCAATCCTCTAACTCACCGGAAGAAAACCTTGAAAATCAAGTTTTGAATTATGCAAATGAAAGCAATCAACTTCTTAATTTGAAGTTTGAAAATCGTGATGATTTGCTTCTTGTTGTTCGTGATTTCTATGGTGCTAAAGGCTATGTGTGCTAACAACTCGTGGCTGATGACCAAATAAATTTGTTATTTTGTAGTGTTTTGCTGTACTTTTAATTTATTATTTTAATCATAAGTTGAATGTCAAAATTATTCATGATAATTTGCATTTAATATGTTTTTTTATATAAGTAATCATGTCGTTTTCTTAGTGTTATTGTGTAAAAAAAGAAGATAAAATGTTAACAGACAAAATAATTTTTTTATAGTAGATTTAAAAAAAAAATTTGTGAAGATTGATAGGTTTTAATAATATAATAAAATCAATTCACTATTGTAATTCTCTTAAAAAATCTTAAAAGTTTGATTAAAATAAATAATGAAAACTTATTATACGATAACATAAAGTTTATAAATAGATTTTATAGTAACTTAAAAACATATTTTAAACAAACTAACATACTTTATAAAAACACAATTTTTAAGGAAAAATAATTATGTGGTAATATATGAGAGAAAATCAGATTTTAAAAGAAATATTTAATGAAGGGTAAAATTGTCTATATAGTAAAATATTTTGATGGTGTTGTGTTAATAAAAAATTGAGTTGTTTTAATATCATCACCCTGGAACGATGTTTACTTAAATGTGAAAGGAATCCTTGGTAAGAAATTAAGGAAGGAGGTTGTAATAAATCTTAAAGAGAATCTATATGAACGAGATTAATTGATGGTGAATCAAATTAAAAGATATCACACTGAAAGTTTCCTTTAACGTGGTTATATTTTGGACCGACTGTTCTCTAATGGCTGGCTAAAATATTGACGGGGCTGGTTTGGCTTCATGCAGCACATCAGTTATCTACTTTTTTATTTTATTTCTATTGGTTGTGCACTGCATAAAGCCAAACTAGCTCTGTCAATATTTTTACTTCTAAAGACTGGTGGTTTAATATGCAAATGATATTAATTAGAATGTGCATGTGAATTCTACATAAATTTATATTAATTTGTACGAAATTCATTTTTAAAAATTTGTATATGATTCACACTGAATTTTACAATTAATATATATTAAAACTTACACATTTTATACTTTAAATTTCAATGATGGATGAACCGAAAGCAAAAAATTTCTAGTGATATAAATAATTCCTCGTTATTGAAAGAGTATCAATTTACTAAAATGAGTTGCATGTACTTTGTCGCTTTTTTTTTTGCAACACATTGCAATTTTTTTTAAAAAAAAAAATCGGTTATATTTCAAGACTACATGCACCTATTATCACAATGAATATTGATTTCGCTCATTGGAAAAAAATTGCTCAGATAAAAAATAAAAAATTGTATGTATGTAATTTTAAATTGAAAAAAGATTGATCATGTTACATGTAGAAAAATATCATCTTCGACTATTACAACTTCTTAATAGAATAATTTATTCCTTGGATGGAATGGGGAGGGACTTAAGTACAAAAAAAAAATGAAGTATAAATTGTTTGAAATTTATTTTTATTTTTTTTACTTTTTCACAAATTTATATAATTGCACACTTGTTCATTAAGGATTACAAATGATATAAAGTTTCCAAAATTCGCTGTAAACTTGGTAATTATATATATTTGGATCATCAAAATCTCTACAATTTTTCTCCTTTTTTCTCTCTGAATTTTGCTATAAGGATTTGCTGTGCAAAGAACACTATTGTCCCATCTGTAGCGGTTCAAAACTAGAGAAGATGGATTGTGCATGATGATTGTAATTTATGTAATATATGATTGTAATTTTTAAATGTACATATCTTCTCATTAATTAAGAATATCGTATTCGAATGATTTTTCGCTTTCTTCGCAACTTCTTTTCTAATTCTTAGACCCTAGAAAATGAAAAAATTTAGTGAGGCCCAAAATATCCATTGAAATTTGAAACAGATTGATGGCAATTATTTTTCAAAGGACAAAATTAAAAAAGTCATAAATTTGAGAAGAAAAAAAAGCTGGTAGATAAGATATGAGCATAAATAAAACTAGTAGATATATAATTTTGCCGGATATATATCCTCTTCTAGATGGAATCATGGACATCGGACTAAATTCGGTCTAATGTTTGGTTGGAGTCTTCCGGCCCGCATCAAGATTTACATGAACAATTTTAAAATTCTTGTAGATCAGGTGAACACAAATCTTAATGCAGATTAGTCAGCTCTGACCAGGCATCAGACTGATACCCGTTAGACCAACCCCCCACTCTCTTCGGAGTTGTTCAGCAACACCTTAAAAAACCGATGTTTGGTTGTCTTAATCCGTGAATGATAGCGAAGGAAGTTGAATGGAGTAAAGGTGCCTTAAGACTTGGGTAGAGGATTAAAATCCGAATAAAAGAAAACTAAAGGAGGTGATCTTAATCCGTACTAAGAAACTGATATTCAACAAAATTAAGCAGCTAAAGAAAATAAAAGAGATTCCTTTAGTCTTAAGAAAGCCTTGTGGAACATCACCCTTCTAGATTACTCATAAAAATATTCTTCCGAGTTAATTAGAAATAAAGAGGAAACAGTTACAAGCATTGCCAACTTAGATAAGCAGACGCCTTATAATGAAACAAGCTTTCCAATTAACTATATGCAAGATGCAATCATCTATTTTTTCCTTTTTTTTCTTTTTTAATTCTGGCAGAGGGAAGTCAAATGAGCTATTTTTTAAGATCAGTGCTGGAACAAGTTGAAAATTGAATTGCATACAAGTAGAAGTGTTCAAACAGTTGGTTCGTTAAAACTGAATTAAAATAATCAAACCAAAAAATTTTATTTGATTTTCAAAAATTTAACCAAACTAACCGAATTAAACTTCAGTCAAATAACAACCGGACCAAAATAAAAAAATTCGGTTTGTTGGTTGAACCGAAACAATAGAGATTAAATTTTCAAATTTCTCAATACGTACACAAATACATTTAATAATCATAAATAAGAGAATATCAGTCGAACTGAAATAAGAAAGATTAAACCGAACCAAATATAATAAACCGAAGTAATTCAAACAAATATAAATAAATTTTGATTTGTTTAATTAAATCAAAATAAGGGCGATTAAACTGAATCAAATATAAAAAACCAAAGAAATTTAAAAATTGAACCATTTAAACCAAAAAACCGAACCGTTTAATCCAAACTTTGTCGGTTCAGTTGAAAAGTAAATAAACCGGATCCAACAAACACCCCTACATTGAATATAGAACAAAGAAGAAGCACGAGTATATTATATATCAAAATAATGACATACAATATGGATAAAAACTAAAATAATTTGCCTTCATATACAAGTATATCATAAAGGCCAAGGTATGTTCCAAAATTTCTTAATGGCCCCACCAATTGAATTACACATCCTTCTCTGTACAATTATCTTCATCCGAACTGCATAATATGGATTTTCCTTTGTAAGTTTGTATACATGCAAATTGCATTTTCTTGATATTACATATTCAGAAGCTGCTGTTGTTAGACAAAAATTTATCCCCAATTTTACCATTATGCCCCTGGGTTACCTTCCTTGAAGTCTTGTTATAGTGATATCGCATGCTGACATTAACTCATCACTGCTTTTCAAGGCACTGGTCTCGGAAGAATAACCTTGGAGCGTGAACGTGGGCCGTCTTGGTGCCGGCAAACTAGGGTTTTCACTTGTTATCAGTTTTATAACCATTGGGATCTCAGGTCGATCGTATGCAAGATCCTGTACACACAACAGCGCCACATGGATGCATCGGAGTACTTCGGGAATAGGACATGTTTCTTTTATTGTGGGGTCGATTAGGTCAGAAGTTCTTTCTTCATACCACAATTTATATGCCTGAGTACAACAAAATTGATTTAGAAATAAAGTTGAAATTCTATTTGACTTACAAATTAAATAAGAACCCAGAAATGGTGATCTGGTTATTACTTTGTTGCAGTCAAAAAGTGTATCATAATATCTGGTATCTTGTTAACCCTAACATGAGTGAGTCTATGGCACTATGCATAGCACACATTGGTCCGTACTTTGGATCATTATCTTCGTTTTCAAATTTTAAATGGTCGATCTGAACTTTCAGACTAAATTTTACATTTTTTAGAATTTTTTTACTATTTTTTTAGATAGGTAGAAAATCACTACTTTGAATGGTCTAGGATCTTTAGATCAAGTGATTTTCTACCTATCTAAAAAAACAGTAAAAAATTCTACAAAATATAAAATTTCGTCTCCGTACATATTTATACAGAGATCATATTGAACAGTTTGGATTGATTGTTTGAACTTTGTAAACGGAGATATTTATCCATAGCACGAACCGTTCCGCGCTTTGCTAAGTACCATAGCCTCACTCTTCATATATTATCTGTTATCTTGTGAACCCTAACATTATCCTTCTAAATAAAGTGATGCCATTCTTCTCAGTTGTTTAAAATATTTCTCTTTGCAAAAATTGAAGGTAAAAATTAATTGAGAAGCAGCTTACGTATCCAACGATATTAAGAGAATCGTCTTTATTATGGAAGCTGCTATTCCTCTCCCCAGAAATTATCTCCAGAAGTAGAATTCCAAAGCTATAGATATCTGATTTCACCGAAAAGATGCCTTCCATTGCATATTCAGGTGACATGTAACCCCTATCAATCCATAAGAAACCCTTGTTAGATATGAATAGGGTTGTTCATTGGGTCCGGTTTATTTGGTTTTCAACCGAACTGAAAAGTTTGGATTAAATGGTTTGGTTTTTCGGATTAGATGGATCAGTTCGGTTGAATTTTTGAATAACTTCGGTTTTTTATATTTGGTTCGATTTAATCTCTACTATTTCGGTTCAACTAAACAAACCACAATTTACTTGATATTTACTTTAATTAATTACTTCGGTATGTTATATTTGATTCGGTTTAATCTCTATTATTCTGGTTCCACTGATATATATCTTGATATTTATTTCTATGATTATCAAATTAATAGTGTATTTAATAGGAATCAGATTTAGAGAGGGAGATAGAGATATGTAACAGAATGAATTATGTTTTTCATTAGAGAACAATCGTTACAATCACTTGGTTTATATAACCAGTGTATTACACCCTAATCAGCTGTAAGTAAACACAACATAGAACAGCACCTAACTAACTGTCTGTTACAGTAAACTACTAATTACAATTATATCCCTAAGTAGACTGCAGCGCCTAATAGTATGCATTGAGTTTTGACCTTTTGAAATTTGATCTCTTATTTTGGTTCAACCAAACAAACCAAAATTTACTTCGATTCTTTTGGTTCAGTTGAAAAGTCTAATTTGGTTGGTTCGGTTAGATTTTTAAAACCAAATACAATTTTGGTTTGACTATTTTAATTTGATTTTAACCAAACCTACCGTTCGAACACCCTTAGCTATGTACATACCAGTACTGGAGTTGACTGTATTTGGTACTGAAATCTGAAATTGTATATTCTGAACCCATTCAAAATTTAATGTAGGACATTTCACTTACAATGTGCCAACAACACGATTAGTGTTCTCTTGATTTTGATCTCCACCAAAAATGCGTGCCATGCCAAAGTCCGATATCTTCGGTTCCATATCCTTATCTAACAAAATATTGCTGACCTTCAAATCACGGTGTACTACACGTAACCTTGAATCACGGTGGAGATATAGGAGCCCTCTAGCAATTCCTTCTATAATGTTGAATCTTGTTTTCCAATCTAATAATCCCCTCTTCGAAGGATCTACAAGAATTAGAACAAATTACTTTTTTTTCATTCGAAGTGCATATTTTTTTACTTTATTAATGAAGAACCCCTTGATTTTGATTGTTACCAGCTTGGTACCACACAAAAAGAAAAAGAAAAAAAACCATCCATTCTATGAGTACTCATCTGGTACAGTACATTTATATTGTAACCCAAAACACTCATAGTTACTATTTTTTTATGTAGTTTTTTTTTTGTATTACATATTATGGAGTTAATAGCAACAATAACTGATTATGATTTTCCTAAATAGTAAAAAAGAAATGCAAGAGATAGCTTACCAAAGAGAAATGCATCCAAGCTCTTGTTAGGTAAGTATTCATAGACCAGTAGTCTCTCCTCGCCTTGTATACAACAACCTAATAGTCTGACGAGGTTTCGGTGCTGTAGTTTTGCGATAAGTATGACTTCATTTTTGAACTCTTCTATTCCTTGTCCCGATGTCGCTGATAGTCTTTTAACTGCTACTTCTTCTCCACCTGGCAAATTCCCCTGTATTCCGTAAAATATAATCAAATAAAAAACCAATCTAAATATCTCAAGCAAAATTGAATTTAATAAGTACTAAGGTAGGTTGATCAGACTTCTACAGATAACACCTTTTCGAAGAGATGCAATTTCAATGTGAGTGAATGTGAGTGTATGTGAGTGAATTCACAGAACATAAGAAATAAATAAATGAGAAATTGAGAACCATGGGCTTAGTGCAGTGGCACGAGCCCCGTCTCTCTACAGAGAGACACAAGTTCAATTCTCGAGAACAGCATCTAAAAGATGCTGGGATGTAATAATAATAATAAAAATGAAAAAAATGAGAAAGTGACCTTGTAGACAAGCCCAAATCCACCTTCTCCGAGTTTATTTGAGCTACCAAAATTATTTGTAGCTACAGCCAAACAATCGAAAGTATAAAAGGGCAGTTCGAATTTCTTCCCCTCTTCTGATTCATCCGCAAATTGGCTTGGGCCTGAGAAATCTTCTCTACTCTTCATAAGCCCTAGGCTTGATTGCTGTGATATACGGCTCGTATTTAAGCTAACTGTGTAAGGTTGAACAAATTTCATGTTAAATTTAAAGATCATCCACAAGGTAAAGTGGAGAGAAAGTATTAACTGTAGATAGCTTCCAAATATTTTAATTAAAATATTGTTAAGTTGCATTCTATTAATTAGAAATGCATGTCTTACAATATCATCTCAAACTTACTAATGGAAAGAGAGACAGATATGTATTACCTTTGGCCTTTGAACGGCGTATGAACTTCCACCAGAGGAAGGTACAAGCTACCAAAAGTAACAAGCATGCTGACACAGTCCCCGCTATTACCGCAACAGAGCGGTTACGATCTGAACCTAAATCAGATTAATATATATTGAGATCAACGTCAGCATGATTAAAAGGAGATTTAGTTTTAGTATAAAGAGTGAGGCTATGTTACTTTGCAAAGCGCACATCGATCCGTACTCTGGATTCATATTTTTGTTTTCAATGTCCGGATAGTCGATCCGAACCATTCAACATGATCTTTATATGAAATGTACATGGAGATCAAATTTTACATCATTTAGAATTTTTTTACTATTTTTTTAAATAAGTAGAAAATCATTTAATTTAAAAATTCTTGACCATCCAAAGGTAGTGAATTTCAACCTATCTAAAAAAAATAGTAAAAAATTCTAAAATATAGTAAAATCCGGTCTCCAACTACATTTTTATACAGAGATCATGTTGAGCGGTTCAGATCAACTGTATGAACTTCGAAAACAGATGTGAATCCATAGTTAGGCCAATCCGCTCTTTGCAAAGTACCATAGCCTCACTCGTACATATGGCCTTATATCAACAAGACTTACCCAATACAGAGGCGGGCACCTTGACAAAGAGATCATAACCGCCTTGATCAAAATGGTACAGATCTATCAGATCTCCACTCCACAGCATGCACCCAACTGTCGGTACAAATGTGTACGCATTGCACGTGCAATTTGTTGAACAAGAACGCCCACAGGTGTCAGAGTCGGCGATATTCTGGAGCTTCACTGTGTGATCTGGCAGCTTCATTCCTAGAAAAAGAACCAAATTTAATTTTTATTTTCACATTTTCATGTATATCTGACACCTTATACTTGATTAGTAAATTGAGTATGGGAATCAGTAGTGGAGATTTTTTTTTTTTTTTTAATTCATCAGTGGTTCAGATCTATGAAATGACCTGAAAGCTAAATAAATCTCACATCAAAATTTTGGAAGAAAAACAGGGATGACCAACCACATTCCATAAACTTAGATCGACCCATGCAGCAGGTCTACTAACTCTAGTATCTAAGATTTATCAGTGTAACAGAAGTTGACCATGTGAAAGAACTTGTGGATTGTACCTGGAATTGTTTTGTATCCATCTCCGCTTTTATTCTGTTGGCAACCCAAGGAGACCCGCCTCACACACCCATCCGACCAAATCCTAGCTTTCCATTCTTGGTCCGACTTGGGTTCATATCCATCCAAACAGCTACATGAGGCCAAATCACCATTATTTGTGCACAGCCCGTTGGGCCCACATGCACCGTATACCTCACACTGCTTCACTGGTTGGTCCCAAAAATCTTCCCACGCCTTTTCTTGTACCATGTACATGTATATTGACTCAACACCATTCCAATGCAACACAAACCGTTGCAGAGAATCGTTGGCTGCCGTATACGTATAGTATTTTAGATCACCTTCGGTCTCCAAATAGAAGCCCTTTGAATAGAGAGGCCGCCAAGGGATGCCAATGAAATTAGACGCACCATTCCATTCACCAGAGCGCCAATATGGGATTGTACCGTTCTTCCAGATAAACACTTGAGTTGAACCATTTGGGTCCAAACCCATAGTAAAATTACCTGCATCATGCATAAGACAAAAAAATTACCATTTATTCAAACAAATGGAAGAACAACATCATGTATAGAAGCTATAGTAGGTTTTGTACTATGGTAATCATGGAGATAAATATCATCTATTGCTCTAAGATTTCACCATGGTAGTGCACTTGGTACCATGGTATAAATTGAAAAAAATAAAATAAAATTCTATTTAATTTCTCTTCTTCTTTTTGATAAACACCACAAAAGGCTAATAAAAAACCAATATCGCCCCATTGTTATGCTCAATAGCAATTATGTTAACATAATAATTGGTAAAACTATTGCCACTAACACATCATCACAAGTGTTTCAACACATGACAATTGTATTACCTGGGGCTGGATCGTCAGGGCTACGCCAGGAAGTGACAACCTGGCGTGCGCCGGTTTTGGTATTGATCCCCATACGCATTCCCTGGATGAACGTATCGGTCATGTGGTCAAAGCTCTTCCAGAGAACTGTGTCATCAGCACTGGCAGCACTGAGGATGAGGTTTCCTTCATTCGATAATTTCAAGGTCGTAGAATTTACAGATGATGTGTTGGTTGCCCATATTGTAACTGTCATGAACCCAAAGTACAACTTTTTATGTTAGTCTATGAAAAATAATAACAACTGCATTTGAATTGTGAATTGTTAAAGAATTCTACATTTTTTTTTCAGTGGGAGGGAGGTGAAGACTATTCCTGTAGGATAAATTTCATTTATAAAATTATATCATCTAAAATTGTACCATCTAAAATCAAATCATTTATATTTTTTTCTTGATCTGAAGTCTGAAGAGTATATTAAAGACATTCTGGACCTAACCGGATTCGATGCCTATAGCTAGGGGTAGAAAAATGAGAGGGAAAAGGGGGCTAAGCACCCCCTGTAAACTGAAATTTATCATTTTGGTCCTTTGAAACTTTTATTTTTTGCAAAATATATTACTATTAGCCCCCTACATATAGCAGAGCTACTTTCTATTCACACCAATAAAAATTCAAGAATTTTTTCTCTGCAGGGTCATAAGGTGAGGCTTGGGGAAATTGAAAATAAGAAGTTTGCTACTGGAGGTTACTGTTTATAAAAAGAAAACGAAAAAATGGCAACTGCATAACGAACTGGTCCTTGTAAATTTAGAAAACCAAAAAATTACAACCAGGACCTGGATAAATTTCCGAAATTTATAGTAACACCAAAACTCCCATTGGCAATTTCCAATGCTACTCACCTCAAAAAATAAAAATTCCAATGCTAAAACCAAAAATCACAATCTAGTCCTATCTCAAAACAAAATTGCAATCCACCTACCAAAATTTAAATTAAGCAAACGCTTAAAAGAACTAAAAATTACCATTTCCATTTGCAGTTCCAGAAACTAACTCCAGATTTCCAGAATCGGCGAGAGTCAGAGAAGCTGATGAAGAGGAAAGGATTGGGTTTTCACGATTACCGATCCATATAGTCGACTTCGGGGAGATGCCATGGTACCAAATGGCAACGTACCGGTTTGAAGAATTTCCAGGACTGAAAAAACCTAATTCAAACGCCTCATTTGCTGAGACAAGGGTGGATCCATCGACGGTGGAGATAGATTGGCCGGGTTTTAGAGTGTCTGTGGTGGCGGCATGAGAAAGAAAGCAGAGAGAGGAGATCAGAGAAAGAAAGAGAGGGAATGAAGAAGAAGAGAGCATTGGTGTGTTGTGAGCTCCAGAGAGAGAGAAAGAGAGAGAGAGAGGGAGAGAGGCTGAACCAAAGAGGTGGTATTTGTGAAGAAAGGAATAGAAATGGAAAAGTAGTGAAAGTGGCTGCAGGCTGCTTGATTATAGTGGTCTAATGGAATAATAATACTACTAAACTACTTTACTAGTCGGGTGGTCTTTTATGGAGGCCCCAAATTGGCATTCATATCACCTAAAGTATCTCGATTTTTGACTGTCAGATCTTGACTGTCAGATCTATTTTGGCACGAATATTAAAGGATCCGCTGGCATTCCACCTCGGGCCGGATTGGCCTGGATTCTGATCGGACGGTCCGAATATAAACCCAAAATTTGAGTTACTTCAGAGAATTCGGACTCACAAAGTTCAAACTTGTTCTTGCTATGTATTATAGAAGAGGAGGGTTCAAATGCTTCCATTTTCATGCCTCCATCATGTCTTCATTTTTAAAAACTTTAATAACTCAAAATTTAAAACTTAAAAGTCAAAATAAAACCGTTGGATATGATCTACAGGATTTTATCTATGTGCTCATAAAAAATTATCACATTTTGATTTTGTTTTTATGTGAATCAATAAGTTGAAAAATCAACGTCTAGAAATTATCCACATTAGTATGTTTTTTACAAACTCTTGATGACAACCAAAATAAAATTGAAATGTCATAATTTTTTACACGTGCATAGATAAAATAATGTAGATCATATCCAACGGTTTTATTTTGACTTTTAAGTTTTAAATTTTGAGTTATTAAAGTTTTAAAAATGGAGGCATGGTGGAGGCGTGAAAAATGGAGGCATTTGAACCCTCCTCATTATAGAATCAATTTTCGTAATATTATAAATATTCATATCATATTAGTATCACAAATTATTAGAAAAATTAGATATAGATATCCAATATCCAATATCCAATATCTGTACTCGATTTATATATATATTTTTTAATAAATATATGATCCGATTTGTATCCGTATCCGTATCTGAAGAATAAAAACATATCAGATATGAATATGGTTTTAGCACTGTACATATCCGATCTGTTTTCATTTCTAGTTAGAAGTCAATATTGAACCATGTTCAGATGTTGTTTCATGTTTTGATACCATTTAAAATTTGTTACATGATACTCCAGAGAGGTTACCATATTCTTCCAAAGACATGCCATAGAAGATCTAAAGAGAACAGTAGCTTCCGACAAGGGTCTAGACTCTAGAGGCATGTAATCTTTGAGATTAATTTAATGCATAGTTTTAAGAGTGAGGCTATGGTGCTATGCATAGCACGGATGGGGTCCGTGCTACGGCTCAAAATTTGACTTTTTAAAATTCTAATGGTCGATCCAACCCTTCAATGTGATAATCATATGAATATGTACTTGCAAACTAAATTTTATATTTTTTCAAATTTTTTTACTATTTTTTTAGATAGGTAGAATTTTGATGGTCCAAAAATTTCAGAAAACACTGATTTTTCTACCTATCTAAAAAAATAGTAAAAAAATTCGAAAAAATATAAAATTTAGTTTGCAAGTACATATTCATATGGTTATCACATTGAACGGTTGAATCGACCGTTAGAATTTTGAAAAGTCAAATTTTGAGCCGTAGCACGGACCCCATCCGTGCTATGCATAGCACCATAGCCTCACTCTAGTTTTAAACTATGTTTCTTAAAGTTGGGGTTTCTAGAGTTTACCTGCCAGAATAGAATTAAAAATATCTCAAAATTACCGTGACTTTTAAACCTTACCTTACAAAACCTTTGACTGATTAATAGCCTCGTTTGGTACCGAGTAACCGAGGCTATTAGACAGTCATGAAGCTTGGAATAAACATTAATGCCACACTAATGGTTAATTAATGTCTGATAAAAGTAAACACTTATTTTTCATTAATTTATAAACTTAATATAAATAATTAATATATAAATAATCTTGTGATCATAATTTATAACTTTCATTATCATAATAAATAATTCAAATTGACACATGGATTGCACGAGGGTACATTATTAAGAATTCTAGAGTTGGCAACACGGTACCAACCAAAAGAACACTTTAAAGACCCGTAGGCCAACCAAAAAAACACACAGTGCCACGGTTGCCTTTTTGTGTGCTCCATACAGTTGTCACTTCTCTCTGTAAAGAAAATTGCTCTTTTTCCTTTTAGGTAGATAGTGTGTACGCGCTTCTATCTCTGGGTAGATATATTGACACCATACACATTTATATTAACACAATATTTAAAAAAAAAATTAATGTATAAACAATTTTAACTCTCTTTGAATATCTTTCTAACTACTATATTTGTTTGAAAATAGTATGATTCAAAAAACAAAAACAAAAATCTTTCAAAAAAATTTTGTTTGAAAATCCAACCACCAATTCGCTGACATTTTATTAATAACCAAAGTTTAATAGAAATTAATAAATATATTCAGATCCGCGGGGAAGTTATAAAAATATCCATACCAGCTATTTTCTGGCCGGTACCCAATTTTTTTTTTTTAGTGACTATGAGAGCAAGACGCTGAAATCTAACATTAAAAATTCGATTTTTTTTTTAAATATTTGTTAGATTACTTCTTTTGATGTATAATTAGCATATTTAAACTAAAATACGCTAAATTACTTGAAATTATGTTAAATTACGCTAAATTACACTAAATTACGTTAAATTATATTGAAATACGCAAAATTACAATAATTACAAAATGAAAGATACTCAATTTTAGGATGCTGGTTATTGTCAAATTAAATTCACTAGCCTCATGCGAACACTAAACTACGTTTTTTTTAGGTACTAACTTTTAACAATTTTACTATGCTGCATACGACACTATCACTAGCCGCATATGGGTCGTTGTGTGTCTACCGATGATAAAAAACTTTAACTCAAATTTTGAGGCACTAAACGATATTTTTTTGCAATTCTGATTCCGTCGGCCCCTTGGGGGTTATACGCACAAATTCGAGTTTCCTAGCCAAAGTTATAGCCGTTTAAAGTTAAAAAAAAACGATGTTTTATTCATGGCCTAACGACGGCAGAAGTGCATCGATGTTTCATTGCAAAAACATCAGCGACGCACCGATGTTTTTTTAGCACACCCTGCTTAATTGCCAATGCTAAGGCTAATAAAACATCGGTGTCTCATTACAAAAACATCAGCGACGCACCGATATTTTTTTAGCACTACCCGGCTAATAAAACATCGATGTTTCATTGCAAAAACATTGATGATGCACCGATACATGCAACCTATGTAACACATGCATCCAACCAAATGTATTTGTTTGATCTTAGCCAAACCGAATGCAAACTTCAATCCGAGTTTCCTACGATTTTTTCTGTTAGCCAACTATGCTATGCCTATCCTAAAAAAAAAAAATTTGGGTACCAGCCATTTTCTGGCCGATAATGGATTAAATTGAGTACCGGCCAGAAAATGGCCGGCATAGGTATTTTAATAACTTCTTATCGGATCTGGATATATTAATTAATTTTTATTAAACTTTAGATATTTATAAAAATGTCGGACCAATCCGAGAACGATGCTTAACTTTGCATTTTATTTGATACCCCGTATAGACAATTGACACACCTTGATTAATGGAATCTAGGAGCATGACTCCTACATTTCTACTTTAAAAAAAAAACTTTGCATTTAAATATCATGGGGATTTCATGACTTTATCATTCTTTATCATACTTATATCAAAAAGGTACTTGGTATATATTCTTTATCATGAATACTTCTCCCAAATAGTCCAATGCAAGTGTAGTAAAGTGTCATATTATTTCTATTACAATTGGGATTTTTTTTATTTTTATTTTTTATTTGTGTTTTCCTTTGTTTAAAGAAAGCATCATAATAAAATTTGTCCAAATTCTTCAAACAAGAAACTGACCAGTACATAAATTAATTGCACCGATTCTTCTAATTTGGGCTTCCTCTTTATTATGTTTCAACAAATATACTTTCTCTCAAAAATATATACTTTCTCTCAAAAATTGTATATGTACCCTATCAAATCTCAAAAAATATATATATTTTTTACAGACATGGTTACCTTTTAAAGAGAAGTTTATTGTTGTTGCATGAACCGACAAACATTTGCATTTTGGCAATCAAGTTTCGTCGAGAGCTGAAGCGGCACATACAAAATTAAAGAATTAAGGAAAAAAATCACATAATAATATGTGAGAGAAACACATTTTAAGCAAATAACATACTTTATAAAACATAACTTTTAAGGAAAAAAATTATGTGGTAAAGGGTTCCAATGCACCTTTATTTGGTGCACCTAACGTGCACCCAAAACTCATATGGTGCATTTTCAAAGTTCAAATAGTCGATTCGAACCTTCCAACGTGTTCTTCATATTAAAATGTGCTTGGAGACCAAATTTTACATTTTTTGGAAATTTTTTACTATTTTTTCAGAATTTTTGAAAATACTAAATTTGCTGAATTTTTTACTATTCATCAAATTATTGTTTAGTATTTTCAAAAATTCTGAAAAAATAGTAAAAAATTTCCAAAAAATGTAAAATTTGGTCTCCAAGCACATTTTAATATGAAGAACAAGTTGGAAGGTTCGAATCGACTATTTGAACTTTGAAAATGCACCATATGAGTTTTGGGTGCACGTTAGGTGCACCAAATAATGGTGCAGTGGAACCCTCCTCATATATGAGAGAGAATTAATTTTTAAGGAAAATCTTAATGAAGGGTAAATTTGTCTATATAGTAAAATAATTAGATAACGTTGTGTTAATAAAAAAATTAGTAGTTTTAATATCACTACCCCTATCTCTGCTTTATAATTATAAATGCAAAGTCGGATCCTCTCCAGTCATACATGGCTCGATGCAACGCATCCGACAGATCTGTATCGTCAGATTTAGACTGTATGGTTCATATTGATCCTAACTTTTTAGGGCAGACCGGACAGGTATAAGGTCAGGTTTCGTCTAAGTGTACAACATGTTCGGCAAGATGGGTTGGCATAAATTTTAGGGAAAATTGTTAAAATGCCACTACAAAATCTTCAAATCTTAAAAATGTCACTCCAAAATCAGAAATTATCATAATGTCATTCCAAACTTCTTCAAATTGTAAAAATGCCACTCCAAATAATTAATGACTAAAATGCCCTCCCTTCTTCTCCTCCTCTTCTTCTCCTGCCATGGCACGAATCTCAAAGCACAAAAACTGACGACTCCAAATTAAAACAAAATGTTTTTGTGCTTTGAGATTCGTGCAGAAACAAAATGTTTTCGTGCAGAAAGGAATTCAAACTGTTTTTTTGCTTTGAGATTCGTGCCAGATTAAACAAAATGTTTTTTGTGCTTTGAGATTCGTGCAGAAACAAAATGTTTTCGTGCAGAAAGGAATTCAAACTGTTTTTGTGCTTTGAGATTCGTGCCAGATTAAAACTGACGACTCCAAATAATTTAAAAACAAAATGTTTTTGTGCTTTGAGATTCGTGCAGAAACAAAATGTTTTCGTGCAGAAAGGAATTCAAACTGTTTTTGTGCTTTGAGATTCGTGCCATGGCAGGAGAAGAAGAGGAGGAGAAGAAGGGAGGGTATTTTAGTCATTAATTATTTGGAGTGGCATTTTTACAATTTGAAGAAGTTTGTAGTGGCATTATGATAATTTCTGATTTTGGAGTGGCATTTTTCAAATTTGAAGGTTTTGTAGTGGCATTTTAACAATTCTCCCTAAATTTTAAGTTCCGCTAAAGAAGATGGGTTGTTCGGCAATCATGTGAAGCTTAATTTTTAAGCTGTACTAATCCGCACCCGTTCGGCAATAAAGTTGAAAAGTAATTTTCTTAAGAAAGCCTTAACAAAATGCTTAAGTCATGTGAAACTATGGCTTAAAAACTTAGGTAAGCTTAAGAAAGGTGGGCTAAAGGAGCACTAAGGAGGTGAGATTAAGTTGTACTAAGGAGCACCTGTTCGGTAAGCTCAATCCTTAGAGTACTAAGGAGCTTTAAGGAAGCCTAAGCTGAGCTTGCGAACAACATCGATGTGTTTGGTAAGAGAAATTTAAGAAAGTGAGTCTTTAACTTTCTTAAGGAGACTCAATTGCTTAAGTCATGTAGAATGGTGGTTTAAAAATTAAAGCAAGCTTAAAAAATTGAGAAAAGGAGGCTTAAGAAAGTAGTTTTAAGCTTTGCAAAAGAACAAGCGTTTGGCAAGTTTAAAACTCCTTAATCATCCTTAGAGTTTTAAAGAGAGTGTGCTGAACACTACCTTTAATATGTAATAGAGGTCAAACAAAATTTCTACTAGAGAGAATCTCCAAAATACCAAAGGACTTGTATCAGATCAAATTTGATCTAATATTTAGTAGGAACTGTTCAATTCAAATCAAAATTTGTACTGATAAAGTGTGCGTAAATTTTAACACAGATTGAACGACTCTGACTGATCGAAACGGAATGCCCACGACTCTTAAATAAATAAATAAATAAAATAGACTTGAGTTTTCTCCCAAGAGATTTAACTGATCAATCAAATCAATTAAGATCTATCTAAGATTTAATATATGTATATATATGGATGGAATACACAAGACAACCGTGAAGAGTTGTTCCTTTTAATTTTGGTTTCTCGGAAGAGATTTGACCGATCATTAAATTGAATCCATAAGCAACCTGATAAAGTTTGGTGAAGAGAAGTCAATGAAATATAAAAAAGGATGGTTAGGTTAAAAGTGCTAAAGATTGTTGTAATCTAAGACGGTTCTTTGATTGGAACAGCAAACTACTTCACGACATTGGCCAAGTTAAGTTTGGCATCATTCTTAAAAAAAATAATGTTGTTGCCATCATTATATTTTACTATTCTCATAATGAAATCAAGATCGAGTAGAACTAGGTGTTCTTAAGCTCACCAAGTTTCTTTGTGAGCTTAATTCAAAAATCTATTGAATTGATTTCAAACGATGCATCCAAACCGTTAAAACCGATCTACTTCACGAGTGATGCATTTACATGTCAAATTTATAAATTTTTGAACTAATTTAGTATAAAGTCAAGCGGTAAAAAAAAAAAATTTATAAGTTAATTTTAATGTGTTCATTTTTCATCATTTAAACTTGACATGTAAACTCATCACTCGTGAAGTAGATCGGTTTCAACGGTTTGGATGCGTCACTTGAAACCAATTCGATAGATTTTTGAGTTAAGCTCACAAAGAAGATTAGTGAGCTTAAGAACACCCTAGTTCCATCCCAAGTAATAGGTTAAAGTTTTGTAAATTTGACAATAATTGAAGGCTAGTGTTGTAAAAAATGACTGATTAATCATTGTTAGTGGACAAAGGGGGCGGACCCACATGGTCTTGGGGGCAGCTGCCTCTCTGAATTTTTAGTTTTAGTGGAAATCTATCGGTCTCGACTGACTTTGTCCCTCTCTGGAAAAAAAATTTGCACTCCTCTGGATGTTTGATTTGTAATTCAGTTAAAATTGAAATAAATTTGTTGAATTTTGATTGATAATTAAAATTATAAGTAAGAGCACCAGAAATTACAAGTTAAAGCATTGGAAAGTATAAGTTAAAATATTATTTTTACTCTACTGACGAAAATTCTGAATCCGCCCCTGTAGACAAACTGTCATGTATACTATATTTGAAAGGTATTTTATAAATCTAAACGATTAGTTGGCCGCGAAATATTAATCGGATAATTATTTTTCGAAATCCAGAGTGTTTCTTGTTCATGTCATATCTTCTTCATCAAAACCTAGCTTGATTTTAATGATCACAAAGTCTATTGAAAGTGGATTTCACAAAATTTCATTTGATTTTAGTTTGTACCTATATAAAAAGCAAATAATGAATGGTAGTTATATTGTTATATTTTGTTCTCTCTAACTGGAAATGGTTTTTGAAAGTTCTAAATTTTATAGAAGTGTATATTTTTTTGTTATCATAAGTATAATTTATTTTAAATGAATATTTTATTGTGAAAGCGATGAATTTTGGAAACCTGTTATTTGATTAAAAAAATAATAAAACAAAAGGTGTTTTTTTCTACTTTCAAGATGGCAGAAAATCGTTATTCACACGTTTCAAATTTGTTTTGTCATTCCTTAATTGGATAAAGAAACAAGAGTGAGTCTATGGTACTATGCATAGCACGGATTGGTCCGTACTACGGATCAATATTTTCATTTTCAAAATTCTAACGGTTGATCTGAACCGTTCAACATGATTTTCATAAGAGAATATACTTGTGGGCTAAATTTTTTATTTTTAGAATTTTTTTACTATTTTTTTAGATAGGTAGAAAATCACTGTTTTTGGATGGTCCAGAATTTTCGGATCAAGTGATTTTCTACTTATCTTAAAATATAGTAAAAAAATTTGAAAAAAATATAAAATTTAGTCTGCAAGTACATATTCACGTGAAGATCACGTTGAACGATTTGAATCAACCACTAGAATTTTTAAAATGAAAATATGATAATCCGTACTATGCATAATGCATAGTACCATAGACTCACTCAAGAAACAATACATATTCTATTCTCAAGTATATGTAAGACAACGGTCTTGAGAAGTCAAGCCCCAAATAAATAAATATATATATATATATATATAGGACAGTGCTACGGTGCTATGCATATATAAGGGCCCCTCCGTGCTACGGCTCACTTTTTGAGTTTTCAAAATTCTAACGGTCGATCCGAACCGTTCAACATGATCTCCATATGAATATGTACTTGTAAACTAATTTTACATTTTTTAGAATTTTTTTACTATTTATTAAGCCACTTTGAAAAAACACTAATTTGTACACAACAGTAAACTTTTCTGGACCATTGGATCAGCGATTTTCAAAGTGGCTTAATAAATAGTAAAAAAATTCTAAAAAATGTAAAATTTGGTTTGCAAGTACATATTCATATGGAGATCATGTTGAACGGTTCGGAATCGACCGTTAGGATTTTGAAAACTCAAAAAGTGAGCCGTAGCACGGAGGGGCTCTATGCTACGCGTAGCATATTAGCAAAATCATATATATATATATATATATATATATATATATATATATATAGAGTGGCTAAGATCAAAGTGGTATGACCAAGGCCTTTGGTGCTACCAAGTCGTTTTTGGATTTTCAAAGTCCAAACGGTTGATCTAAACCGTTAGATGTGATCTCTATATTAAAATCTGCTTGGAGACCAAATTTTACATTTTTTTGAATTTTTTTACTATTTTTTAAGCCACTTTGAAAATTGCTGATCACATGGTCCAGAATTTGGTTGCACTGTTTTTACTGTTCACCCGGATCTGTCATTTTCAAAGTGGCTTAAAAAATAGTAAAAAATTCCAAAAAATGTAAAATTTGGTCTCCAAGCAGATTTTAATATAGATTGAACATCTAACGGTTTGAATTGACTATTTGAACTTTAAAATTGCAAAAACTAATTGGTAGCACCAAGGCCTTGGTCATACCACTTTGACCTTAGCCACTCTCTCTCTCTCTCTCTATATATATATAGAGTAGAACTAGGGTGCTCCTAAGCTCACCAAGCCCTTCCGTGAGCGCGGCTCTAAAACCTATCAAATTGACTTCAAACGACATTTCCAAACCGTTAGATATTCAATCTATATCAAAATCTACTTGGAGACCAAATTTTACATTTTTTGGAATTTTTTTACTATTTATTAAGATGGTTTGAAAATCGCTGTTTTCCAATGGTGCAGAATTTTAATAAAAACAGCGATTTTCAAACCATCTTAATAAATAGTAAAAAAATTCCAAAAAATGTAAAATTTGGTCTCCAAGTAGATTTTGATATAGATTGAACATCTAACGGTTTGAAAATGTCGTTTGAAGTCAATTTGATAGGTTTTAGAGCCGCGCTCACGAAGGGCTTGGTGAGCTTAGGAGCACCCTAGTTCTACTCATATATATATATAGAGATGGGCTATTATACATTGCAATGCATAGGCACCCTTGTGCATTGGACCATAAATCACCGATTCAAAGTCCAAATGACCGATCCAAACCGTTCAACTTGTTCTCCATATTAATATGTGCTTGGAGACCAAATTTTACATTTTTTGGAATTTTTTTACTATTTTTTTAGATTTATTGAAAATCTGAAAATCCGGGTGAACAGTAAAAAACAGTAAAAATTTCTAGACCACCGGATCGGCGATTTTCAAAGTGGCTTAATAAATAGTAAAAAAATTCCAAAAAATGTAAAATTTAGTCTCCAAGTACATATTAATATGGAGAACAAGATGAACGGTTTGGATCGGTCATTTGGACTTTGAATCGGTGATTTATGGTCCAATGCACAAGGGTGCCTATGCATTGCAATGCACCATAGCCCATCTCTATATATATATATGAGTAAGGCTACGGTGCTTTGCAAAGTAAACCACCCCGTTTACTTCGGGCTATACTTTGGATTTTGAAAATCCGAACCGTTTAACATGTTCTAAACATTGAAATGTGCTTGGAGACCAAATTTTACATTTTTTGGAATTTTTTTACTATTTATTAAGCCACTTTGAAAGTTTCTGATCCGGTGGTCCAGAAAATTTTACTGTTCGCCGTCGGATCAGCGATTTTCAAAGTGGCTTAATAAATAGTAAAAAAATTCCAAAAAATGTAAAATTTGGTCTCCAAGCACATTTCAATGTTTAGAACATGTTGAACGGTTCGGATCGGTTGTTAGGATTTTCAAAATCCAAAAAGTAGCCCGAAGTAAACGGGGTGGTTTACTTTGCAAAGCACCGTAGCCTTACTCTATATATAAATATGAGTGAGGCTATGGTGCTATGCATAGCACGGATGACTAGTGTACTACGGCTCAATATGGTACTTTTTAAAATCCTAACGGTCGATCCGAACCGTTCAATGTGATATCCATATGAATATGTACTTGCAAACTAAATTTTATATTTTTTTGAATTTTTTTACTATTTTTTTAGATAGGTAGAATTTTGATGGTCTAGAATTTTGATGGTCCAGAATTTTTTAGATAGGTAGAAAAATCAGTGTTTTCTGAAAATTCTGGACCATCAAAATTCTACCTATCTAAAAAAAATAGTAAAAAAATTCGAAAAAAATATAAAATTTAGTTTGCAAGTACATATTCATATGGTTATCACATTGAACGGTTCGGATCGACCGTTAGGATTTTAAAAAGTACCATATTGAGCCGTAGTACACTAGCCATCCGTGCTATGCATAGCACCATAGCCTCACTCTATATATATATATATATATATATATAGAGTATGGCTAAGTTGCTGCCGGCAGCATTTCGGCGAGGTGCTGCCGGCAGCGTTTCGGCCATTCCGATGTTCAAACAACAAATTTTTTTATATAGATGTTCAATCTATATTAAAATCTACTTGGAGACCAAATTTTACATTTTTTGGAATTTTTTTACTATTTATTAAGCCACTTTGAAAATTGCTGATCCGGGTGAACAGTAAAAACAGTCTGGACCATATGATCTGGAATTTTCAAAGTGGCTTAATAAATAGTAAAAAAATTCCAAAAAATGTAAAATTTGGTCTCCAAGTAGATTTTAATATTTAGAACACGTTGAACGGTTCGGATTTTCTGTTTGAACAACAGAATAGCCAAAACGCTGCCAGCAGCACCTCGCCGAAATGCTGCCGGCAGCAACTTAGCCATACTCTATATATATATATATATATATATATATATATATATATATATATATAAAGAGATGGGCTATTATACATTGCAATGCATAGGCACCCTTGTGCATTGGACCATAAATCACCGATTCAAAGTCCAAATAACCGATCCAAACCGTTCATCTTATTCTCCATATTAATATGTACTTGGAGACCAAATTTTACATTTTTTGGAATTTTTTTACTATTTATTAAGCCACTTTGAAAATCGCTGATCCAATGGTCCAGCAGATTTTACTGTTGTGTACGTACAAATTAGTGTTTTTTCAAAGTGGCTTAATAAATAGTAAAAAAATTCAAAAAAATGTAAAATTTGGTCTCCAAGCACATATTAATATGGAGAACAAGATGATTGTTTTGGATCGGTCATTTGAACTTTGAATCGGTGATTTATTGTCCAATGCACAAGGGTGCCTATGCATTGCAATGTATAATAGCCCAACTTTATATATATATATATATATATATATATATGAGGAGGGATATACTTACAACAAATTTTGAGTTACAACAAATTACAACATTCATTTTTTTCATTTTCAAAGTCCAAATCGTCGATCCAAACCGTTCAACATGATTATCTAAATAAAATGTGCTTGCAGATCAAATTTTATATTTTTTTGAATTTTTTTACTATTTATTAAGATGGGTACAAAATTCAATGGTCTAAGTATGGCTGTTTTTTGTAAAATACTTAATAAATAGTAAAAAAATTCAAAAAAATGTAAAATTTGATCTGCAAGTACATTTTATTGTGGAGATCATGTTGAACGGTTTGGATCGACGATTTGGACTTTGAAAATGAAAAAAATGAATGTTGTAATTTGTTGTAACTCAAAATTTGTTGTAAGTATATCCCTCCTCTATATATATATATGATACGCCAACTAAAATAAAATCCATTATGTAAATACATCAGCATTGTGCTGTCAGTGTCAGATATATTAAATAAGGTAGGTGTCTTCTAGAAGAAGTTCCAACTGCTAATGTAGAAAAATCAGGGGCGGAGGAAGTAGAATAAATGGGTCAATTGACCTACATTTATTTTTAAAATTTATATATGTATATATGGTTTTCTGCGTAGTTTAGATTAAAATATTATGAATACGGTAAAATTGACTCTCATTTACAGCAATAAATTTTTTATATAATTAACCTTCATTCACGTTTGATTTTCATAGTTCGAAAGTCTGGCTCCGCCTCTGAAAAAAATAATAGAAAATAAGTACGAGTACAAAAATAATATATATGTTTCTTTTTATAACCTCCTATTTAAATTTTTTAATTCTGTCCTGTGTAGAAGATATTTTTTTTGTTATTATAAATAGTAATATTAATTAGGAAGACGGATTAAAATACTAAAACTAAATAACTATCAAGCGCTCTTTTATAAGTACAAAACGGGATTTTGTTTTTGTTTTTGTTTTTCCTTCCTTTGAAATAAATAGTGTTTTTAATTTATCATAAAATTTCTGTTAAAATCAAATTAATTATGGATCTTGCAGAACTTGAATAATAAAAATCTTAAGCAACCTAAGTGGCTAAATCAACACCCACAAATTTATATTCATTTCATTTCGAAAGAATAAATGTACATTGTTACACACAAAAATGTGTAGCAACATTTTCCGACAAAAAGAAAATACATTTATTATTTTAAGCACAATTAGTTGTCAAAATTTAATTTGACCAGGAATTTCAAACCAACTGCTCCAGCTGCAGCCTCCATGTGGGCCCCACTCTCATCGTCCCAATATAAAAATGAACTTTTCTCAATTATAACACGTGTTGCTTCTTTTTCTTCGAGGTTTCTCATCTCGTGCGCTGCACTAGGAATAGTCGCTCTCCAAATTTTCTTGGGTCAATATATTGACAGAGGATATTTTACTTCGTGCAGTGTACTGGTCATATGAAGTACTGTTTTGATTCTATTGTACGTGCGCTGCATGAAGCAAAAACTATTCTCATTTTAGGATTGCTTCAACTTTGAATTATTGATTGCGTGTGACTTTAATTTGTTTTCTCTTAGCGTATCTTGGATTCAACTCTTTGACATAAAAAATATAAAGCCATATGTCTTTGACCTTGACAAATATGTATTTAGCGCACACCCTGACTGACAGGTCAGGGACGAATGTTTCAAACAAGTATTAGCCAAATCAATTATAGTTGAATGATATTGATGTTCTACAGTTATGTATGCTTAAAAAATAAAAAATAGAAAATAAAAAATAAAGGATGGAAAAATAGGTGAAAAGACTTTCAAACTCTTATTATCCTATCTATTTTTTTTTATAATACTCAGTGGGAGAGTTACATTGAATCTGGAATAGGGAGCTGACTATCTTGAATTTTGAAAATCAAGTATAAGCCTATGTATAATCGGATCGTTATCTATCTTTGAATTTTTTTTTTTTGCATACTTCTGAACATGTCACAGTCTTAATTGATTAATTTTTAGTAATTCATAATTGTTAGTCGTATCAGTAAATATTTTTACATATCCTTACTACACCTCTAGTAATATGGATAAAAATATACTACAATTCTGGACTGATAGCAGGATCTGGCTATCCTGCAATCTTGCAATCTCTCTCTATCTCTCTTGTGGAAGAGGAGAGGAGAGAGAGAAAAGAGGGATTGCTCAAAATTTATTTCTTAGTAATACCTACTTGAAAATTCTTAAAGATTGAATTTTGAATTTAATTAAGTACCTAACAAAACTTGTACTTGTGCCCACATAGTATTGAAGTCAAGATCTATAGTGCTCCATATAGGGGTGAAAATGGAGCGAATACGAAGCGGATAGTGGTAAAATCATATCCATATTTCTTTTTAATTTTTTGGATACGGATACGGATCGGATATCAGCCTGATACAGATACAGATACGGATACGGATCGGATTGGATTGGATCGGATATTCATTAAAATAATATTAAAAATACCAAAGTTTATAATATTTATCTAATTTTAATGGTGAATAACAATATTTTTTTCATAATATATATTAAGATATATGATATATATATATATATATATATATATATAGAGAGAGATGGGCTATTATACATTGCAATGCATAGGCACCCTTGTGCATTGGACCATAAATCACCGATTCAAAGTCCAAATGACCGATCCAAACCGTTCATCTTGTTCTCCATATTAATATGTACTTGGAGACCAAATTTTACATTTTTTGGAATTTTTTAACTATTTATTAAGCCACTTTGAAAATCGCTGATCCAATGGTCCAGCAGATTTTACTGTTGTGTACAAATTAGTGTTTTTTCAAAGTGACTTAATAAATAGTAAAAAAATTCAAACAAATGTAAAATTTGGTCTCCAAGCACATATTAATATGGAGAACAAGATGATTGCTTTGGATCGGTCATTTGGACTTTGAATTGGTTATTTATGGTCCAATGCACAAGGGTGCCTATGCATTGCAATGTATAATAGCCCAACTTTATATATATATATATATATATATATCTATACTAATTAATAGCTCAAAACTTATTAAAACGACCTTATAGTTTAAAAACAATGTTATTTCAAGTAGTAATTACTGGAATAAAGGAATGATCTTGAGAGAGAATATTGGATTTGATAAGTCTTCCTAATCATTGAAAATAAATGTTGAATAATTTTAATTTAAAAATTGCAGAACATGAGTCTTGCGGAGTAGGTAAATTATATTATTGTATGAATTTTTAATTATTGTAAGACTTTTTAGAGCTATATTTATAGAATAAATTATATTGACAATGAATATGTAACATAATGTAAAATACAATTCTGAAATTAATAATCAAAAGTATTATACAAAATGTTTGAATGTGTTTTTGAATTAAATATGAAATGTTTAACGATCAATTAATATTTTACTGAACAAATTAATAAGATAATCAAGTTATCTCAAAGTTAGTTACAATTAGATTCTCTAAGTATTAAATTGATGAATGATGTAAAGTGTATGTGACATAGATTGAAAATTTAAAAATATTTTGAGACTAATTTGAAAAGCTTGAAAATGTTAAGTTAAATTGGTAAAATAAATTTTAGTGGGACTTATTTATAAAAAAAAAACCACCGGGGCACTAAGGCCACGTGGCCCATGATGGTTGCTCCCCATCTAATTTCCCCCAAAATATGGTTTCTCTATTAAATCTCGGTGTGACTTGTTAGTGTCTCTGAATATGCATGCACATCTTTCTCTCCAGATGACAAAACATTGCCACTAATAAAGATATAAATGGAAAGATCTAATTAGAGTAAAGATCTTGAATTATTGTTAAACCCAATTAAAGGTATTGGAAAAAGGGATTACATGGATTCAAGTATATGATTTAAATGAAAACTAGTTTAATTGTATGTGTTAATGGATTGTCCGAGGCCTCTCTTCTTTTCTTGTACCTTTAATCATATCTGAAATCAATATATAGTCATGTTGGTTGTGATTGTCTTTGGTTACTATTAGTGGCTTGGGTTAAGGTTTGTAAGCCATAACAAGATTGTTTGAGTGGTTAATTCCTAGATTTTTGGTTTAAAAAACAGAGTCTGGCTACTATAACATCAGTGTCATTTCAGCCTATATAACACTAACTCAAAAACCTATCAAATCGACTTCACTGTGAATCCAAACTATTCAAACCGATCTACTTCATTAGTTGTGTTTTTACATGCAAAAAATTTATAATTTTTCGAATTTATTTAGTATCAAGTCAAGCGGTCATATGTGTGAGTTTTTAAGTTAATTTTAATACATTCATTTTTCAACATTTTTTACCGCTTGATTTGATACTAAAATAACTCGAAAATATAAAAAATTTGCATGTAAACGCATCACTCATAAAGTAAATCGGTTTGAACGGTTTGGATTAGTCGTTTAAAGTCCATTCAATTAATTTTGAAATTAGTGTCATATGACACCAATGTCATACTAGCCGGACTTTATAAAACAGCTTCAGTTGTACCTTTTTCCGTACCAAGCTCCACTTGCCTTAATTGTACCAGCCATTTTAATTTCTTTCTAATGCGTTGCTAAGTGGTTTGCAGAATATTTGATATTATATGAAAACTGGTACCTATCCGTACCGGTGTAAATGGTTTACTGGTATGCCTATTTAAGCTTCCAGGGGTCTGATTGTAAGAATAATAGAATAGGGAGGATATAATTTGTAAAATACCAATGAATTGGTAAAACCAACTTCTCAGAGGGGCCTTGGTGCAAAAATTACATACATATGATAAAAGCTATCTTGATAAATTTGAAGATGAGAATTTATTCGATTATGTGCCTTTAGGCTTGGTTCAGAAAACAAGAAATAAAAAAACACAAATTGGACCGGTGATTTTGGCTTTGTCCGAAAATGAATTTATCTCTAATGATTTATTGAACTTGGATTGTTGGTCTTGGACTGAAAATGAATTATACTGAACTTATTGAATAGATTGGGATTTTTGAAATGAAATTGAATTAAATAAAAAGAGAAAAGGAAATGATAAGCTAATTAATAAAAAAATGCTATTCATTTTAAACGAGTACTTCTATTTATTATACAGTGATTGAGAATGTTTGTAAAAGTACTTAAATATATATATTATTTAAATATAGACATAATTATGAGAAAGACTGATGAGACAGAATGATCGGGAAGAACATACTGTTAGCGACCTCACATGTTGCCCTACGATATTAGGTGCGCGGGGTTATTGGATTAGTCTGAGATTCATTACTAGAAATTAAATCGTAACTCGCTGTGCCTTTTGAATATTTGATTGACTACATTAATTGAAATGTTGAACTGTTGCAGCATATGCATAGCCCAATATAATTGAAACTGAATTACAGGTAAGTCTGTTAACTGACATGTTTATATTGTTTATCGATTGGTTGATTCTTATTGCAAATGATTGATTGAAACCACAGTGATTTAATTAATTGAATATTGAATATTGTAATCCTTGAACCTCCATATAGTGGAGAAAAATGATTAATATATCTTAAAGCCTAGTTAGCTACTAGACTTTACTCCAGGACCCTTATGCATATATGGTGAATGGCCCCAACTGAACCCAGTACCGGTTGGGTAGGGGATATTGAGTAAATGTGAATTGTGACTATAAGACTAATGAACTATGGTAATCGTCTTATCATTGATTTTTTTTTCCGATAATGACGGCATTGTAATATTGATTTTGTATTGTTTACGTTAACAAATTGTCAGGATAGTTAGAATAGTATAAGCATGACACGACACATATATGTTATGTGAAAATGCAGACTGGGTTGTTGGATGGTGTATATATGGCAAGTTGGATGGTATCTGTTAGTGTTACCAGACTAGAAATTGTAAAGTTAGGAAACCAAACGTTACCAGACTTTATGGTTTAAAAGATTTAGACCTAAAACCAGAATAATTCTCAGAGTTCTGATTTATTTATGTAATTTAGTCGTTCAATTGAATATTGTTATTGAGCATTTGCATTCGTCATTATAAAATGAATTGATAGTTTCTCGTGTGGAGATTTCATTTTGAATATGGATTTTCTTCGAATCCAATAATCCGAGTGGCAATCAGCACTGAGAGATAATAAACACCCGTTTCCCCTTGTGGATTTACAGGTTTGTTAGACGAATACAGAGAAACGCTTTTGGGGTTAAATTGACAGCAGGGCCACCTAAAGGTATGGGGTTTTGGTTTATTATATCTGACAGGGTGCATAGAGTGTATCTCTAGCATCATCTGTAAATTGTCAGATAATTTTTGTAAATAAATTGAGATGTGGCAAAAATAATGGATGCTATTGACAATGGATAAAAAAGATTCATGCCTTGTGTTATGTATATTGAATGGTAATTAGATGCAATATGCTGTTGCACCTCCAGATCGGAGGGTGTGATAGAGTATCATTGATAATCACAACAACAAAAATAAAAACATATAAAAGATAGAGATATTATGTAAAACGATGCAAACTCAATGTAAATAATAAAGAAAATAGTTATAAACTTATTTTGAATTTTAATGAATTTAATAGCAGTTGCTTCCTTTATTATAATTGATTAACTAGGTTATTTGTCGATGCATCCCTTCGTGTTATTCCCAGAAAGTATTATATTAGAAATTTTGAGATGTTATTATTCTTCTTGTCAATAATTAATAACTAATATAAATATTTAAGAATCAGTCTTTAATTTTGTAATAAAAACAATATTTTTAAGATAAAGCATTAAAATTTTGAAAGAGCTAGATTGTTTTTGGAGAAAAAAAAATAAGAGTGTAGCTCATATTTAATTGACAATTGCGGTTACAAGAGTTTATAGTAGTAATCGAAAATAAACACAAGTTGCTCAAATAAGCTTGAGCAAAGATAAAAGAAAGCGAAGTAAATAAGACATGTAAAATTAAAAAATCTAAAAAAATATAACAAAAGAAAACTAAATGTTATTCGATAGTTGGACTTCTCTCGCTGGTTAATTGTAGCGATGCAACATTTGCTCCAATTTCTCCATTAAATCTCAGTGTGACTTGTTAGTGTCTCTGAATATGCGTGCATACCTTTCTCTCTAGATGACAAACATTGTCACTAATAAAGTCCCTCTTGCCCTTTTATTGTTGTCTAGCCGTAGTATGACTTCAATCGGTTGTGTTCTCATTTGTGTCGCAATCTTCATCCGCCCGTACATCTCCGTTGCAAATGAGCACTGATCAACTATATGTTTTGCTGACGGCACATGTTTATAATTGATTATTCTCTTTTTCTTAAGTTATCGATGACACATAAAGAACTAAATTTCTCTCTAAAAAATAATATAATAATCCAAGCATACACAGTTACACAGTGTACCACGTTCTGCACGAGTTCCAATCTTATTTAATTTGTTGCAATTAATGATGATAGCACATTTGTTTCACCAAGAGATAGCACATTTGTAACGATGATAGCAAGTTAGTTTCCCCACAATTGTGCCAAACTCATTGGACAACTGTCATTTTAAGTTGACCTCTTTGAAGAAGCTTTGTGGGTATTTACCAAAATGGTTAATGGGTCAGCACGAATTGTTGAGGTGTAACCAACAAATGCCCCCTAATTGCATGTGGAAAACTAGGGTTTAATTGGACATTAATTGTTGGTATATTCTAGATAACTATTAACTTAATTATATTCTAATCCACTAAAATATGAATGGATTTTTTGTAGTTAGAAAGAAAACAGACGGTCCAATTTCAAATGATTTTTTGTTTTCTTTTGGAATTAGTAGGCGAAAAATATTTCCAAATTAATTACTTGAGGACATTTTATACGAGAGCAGCTTGGGTCCGATGAATTTAGGGACCGTCCGATCCACTTTAAGATTCGTGCACACAAATTTTAAAGCAGACGCAAAAGTTGTGGATGCGATATATCTTAAAACAGATCGGACGGTCATCGAACCCATCGAACTCACTTTGAGTCCGATGGACATCGGACCCAAACTGCTCCCATTTTATACACACTGTTGTTTGAGGTAAAGATATTGATATGTGCAATGGATGAAATTAAAATAACATTGTCAATATTCTTATTCGGTGTTGTTGATTTCTAAAAGTTTAACTTCTAAATTTCTTCTTGATATGATAGAAAAGAAACAGAGGATGTAGTAAATTTCTTCTTGATACGTTCGAACCAATGTTTTATTTGTAATAAAACTAAAAATTATTGAAATATAGTTTATTTTTTTCCAATTATTTGGTCCAACTTTTTACCAAAAAAAATATATATATATATATAAATCGTGAATGGTTGAATACATTTTTCATATTTTGTTGGGAAAATTTTGCTAAAGGTCACTAAACTTTGTCCTTTGTCACGAATTGGTCATTCAAGTTTGATTTGTCTCAATTAAATAACTGAATTTTTTATTTATTTCAATCAAGTCACTCTATAACTTTTTATGTCAAAAATACTAATGGAATATGCCCATTCTATTCAAAATACTAACTAAATATGCTCATTCCATCCAAAATACTAATAGAATGAGTATATTCCGTTCAAAATACTAACGGATTGAGAATATTCCATTAATATTTTGAACGAAAAAGTTATAGAGTGACCTGATTGGAACAAATAAAAAATTCAACGACTATAAAGAGACAAATCAAATTTGAGTAACCAATTCACAACAAGAGACAAAGATTAGTGACCTCTGATGAAATTTATCCTATTTTATTGAATTGAAATCTGCTGAAATCCATCATTCGTGAACAGTGTTTCTGAAATTCCTGAAATTTTGAATCCAGCCGTCCAACTTTTTCTATGCACGTATCTCGAAACAATTGATTTTCCTGTGCGCACATCTAAAAACAGCTTCACAACTGAATTCAAAAAAGCAGAGATTTCAGAAACACTGTTCACGAGTGAGAGTTTCAGCATATTCATTTCCTATTTTATTAGATCTTTGTCTCTTTCCCACGCATCAAACAGCCCAACTAATTGGAGCTTTCACGTGTAATTAACCACATGAAATCACATAGCTCCATCACACACACACACACACACACATGAGCGAGATGCACGGTACTATATTTAATTTTATAAGGAATGCCATTTTTTTTTTTAATTTGATCATCTATCATAAGGTCGAATGCATTATCTACTAGTATAGGAGCCGGATTATATGCAAAAATGTCGCTTTCTTTCTCTTAATATTTTTTGTTAGCGTATTTTGCATTCAACACTTTGACATAGACATGACCATTGTCTTTGACATTGACATATGTGTATTTAGCGCGCTCTTGAAAGGAACAAATTAAGGATTTACAAAAGTACAATTAGCTAGCCAAATCAATATGAATGATATTGACGTTCAAAATTTATGCATGTTTAATAATTTAAAAATGAGGAGGCCTGAAATGCCTCATTCGTACTCCAACATCACTATCTTCGATTTCAAAGTTCAAACAAAATATCTAAACAGTTCAACATGATATCCACGTTAAAATGTGCTTATAGATCAAATTTTATATTTTTTAGAAACTTTTTACTATTTTTTAAGATAGGTACAAAATCATTGTTTTTGGATGGTCCACAATTTTCTGAAAAACATTGATTTTATACATATCTTACAAAATAGTAAATTTTTTTTTCAAAAAATATAAAATTTGATCTCTGAGCACATTTTAATGTGGATATCATTTTGAGCAGTTCAAATCTTTTGTTTGGACTTTGAAATCAGAGATAAAGATGTTGAGATACGATTGGAGCATGAAGCAATGAGGGGTTTGAGTCCTCTTTAAAAATAACAAGAATCAGTATTTAATCCAATAATAAAGAACAACAATCCGGATAAAGATTCTTTGTGGATATTAAAAAATTGATAATCTAGACTTCCACCTTTTTATATACAAAAAAATAACATAACTTAAAAATCCGAATAGAGAGTTCTTTGTGGATACTGAAATTTGAAAAGCTCGATTTTCATTTTTCTCTCAAAAAATTTAATAATTTAAAAAAATATGCCTATTAAATAGGGTTAATAATATGCACTCATAAATATAACTATCTACTATTCATGTCGAAATATACATTAGGGCCTACCACCTTATCAATGTCAATATATAGTAAAATTAATTAGTATATGTCGCAGAAGAAACGAGGAAGAGTACGAATGTTTGAAACAGAGTTGTAAAAAATATCTGTTTAGGCCGATTAATTTACTAATTAGTCGTTGGCAGTGATCAAACCGTTACAGATTTTTTTCGATTAATTGGCCGATTATTTTCAATTATAGTCGATTATTTCCAAATAATCGCTTGACGGTATCCTGTCCTTGCGACGAGTGCATACCGTTATTTACAACACTGGTTTGAAATTCAGACAAAGGTCTTTTTATATATGGACATTAAATGAAAGACGATATTTTTCGTATAAATTTTTTTTAACAGAACCAGCCGTTTAATTAGTGGCTAAAGACAATATTTTTCGTATAAAGTTAAAAATTCAGATAGAGAGTTCTATGAATATTGAAATTTGAAAAACTAGATTTTCATTTCTCTCTCAAAAAATATAATAATTTCAAAATAAATTTATATTAGAACCTACCACCTTATCAATGTCAATATAACAAAATTAATTAATATATGTCACAAAAGAAAAGAGGAAGAGTAGGAATGATGAACGCAGGAATTTGGTGTATAGTCGCCATCTTTAAGGACTTTGAGGTTGTACATGAAAGCATGCAAATAATGTTAAAAAAAGTTTGGATGATTGTTGTCAAATTTGTCTTATTAACTTGGCATGGCACATATTCTTTCATAAAATAAACTTGGCATGGGACATGTAGAGTGGGAAAAATGGCACGGCGGAGCCAGTTCCGTCACGGAACGGCACGGTTACGGTACAGAACGGCACATCACGCGTGTCAGTTACATGCCGTGATTCGCGTGTCTCGTGCCGTGTTCATCTTTTGAAACTTTGGCACGGCACGGCACGACACGTAGTCACGCGTGCCACGTATGGTCACGCGAGTCACTTAAATTATGATTTAATGGTGAATCTTGAATAAACTAACTTAAATTATTGATTTAATGGTGAATATTGAATAAACTAACATAAATTATGATTAAATGGTCATGCGAGTCATGTATGGTCACAACACGTTTAGGCACGGCGTGACTCACGTAGCGTGACCATTCTTGTGCTGTGACCACCCCTTGACATTTTGGTCACGGCACGACACAGCACGTGAAAAATTAACTTAGTCACGGCACGGCACGGCACGGTACGAAACCAAAGTCACGACGTGTTAGTCACGACACGTTTTTTCCACTCTAAGACATGAGTCATATTTTTCTAGATTTCATTCTATCCATTGATCCAAATTTCATTTTCCAACTTTCAATTATACCGTGTTATGGGCATTGACAATGCTAACAGCCACCGAATTCAGATCCAGTGTAGAATGAGATCTGAATCGTTCGTTTTAATCTGACACGAATTATAAAACAGACCTTCATATTCTAAATAGGCACTGAATTGATTTAATCTGAATTTTATCTCTATATTACCACAGGGATAATAACACAACCAAATTCATATCACCTAAAGTAACTCAAATTTTGAGTTCACATTCGAACTGTCGTATCTGCTTTGGCACGAATATTTAAGAGATTCCATATATTTCATTTTCATCTCGAACCTGACTAAACAGCCACCGGCCATATATTCTCTCAAACTTTTTTTTAGCCAATTATGTGGTGACATGTGTCACTAAATTAATGTTGATCACACACCGTTCTTTCTCTTTACCGTTTAACAGGTACATAATTAAAGTATAATTAAACTGTTCACACATATCTGTCAGGATTTTTTTTTTTTGACATTTTGTCATCTTGAATTTGAAATTTTTGTCAAGGAATTAATTACTGATTTTATTTTTAGGTCAGATTTTAGGCCGGTCTCTAGGCAGGCCATGTAAAGCACATAATTAATACAAAACAGAGCCCATTTAGAGCACTTTCTTGTTTTTTTTTTTTTTTTTTTCATATTGTTTGAATGTTTGCAACAATCTTTAATTTTGGTTCATAAATAATGCCAACAAATTTAAACTATATTGAATTTTGAAAATTGTTGGCTGATATTATGTGCAAATATAAAAAATCAATTTTATAATTCAGTCTTCTCAATTACAACTTTTATGATAATGTATACTATACCTATAATTTCGTTGATCATACGCTATACTTATTAAATTATTGAACCCTTTCTTCATTAAAAAAGACTCAAAGTCTCAAACCCAACATCATTTAATACACATTGTTCTAGGTTCCCACAAATACTTTATATTAATTATAAGACGTGTTGTATAATTAGAGCATCTACATCCCACCATCTCAAAATGAGTTTCTAAATAACTGTTAACTATTTTTTAGAAATTAAGGTCTCTAAAGTTTCTAACTCTCACATCTCTGAAATTAATTTTAGAGTTTCTATTATACCACGTCAGCAATAAATTAAAAAAAAAATAATTTGAACAATTTATTTGGCCAGCGTGGAGTTTATAAACAGTTTCTTAATAAGAAGCTTTCCTGCATAGTTTCTAAATAAGAAACTCTCTCACATTCCTGAAACTGAATTAAAAACTGCCACATCATATTAGAAACTCTCATAATACTAGAGATGTAGATGCTCTTATATAGTGAAAATCGAATATATTTGTGAGACTTTTCTGACAATTACAAGATTTATATTGATTGATGACGTCATCAAGAGAACTAAATCTTCCCGATTTTTTTAAATGCTGTAATTGTCGGAAAAGTCCCACAAATATATTGATTGATGACGTCATCAAGGGAACTAAATCTACTCACAAATAGACATTTAAATAGGCCTTTAAATTGCCACGTTATACTCACACATTTCAAAAGGCCTTTAAATGCTGGGAACGGGATCTACTGCTCTTCAAATCTCTATTATTCTCTGCTTTTCTCTCTACTCTATCTCTCTCCTCTGTCTCTTTCTTCTTTCTCTCTCTCCTCCTCTTTGAAGAGAGAGATAGAAAGTAAAAGAGATAACAGGATCCTGCTTTTTCCTTGAGAAAATGATCCTAAATGCTGAGCTACACAGTACAGATTATGACGTGAGGATTACGGCCTTCTAAATGCTTATATAAATTTTTTTTTTCTGAATCTTAGAAATCAGCACGAATTTTAAAGCACAAGTTACCGTTTGATGTGGCTGATTGTTTCGTTTTGGGCCCAAACTACAAATTGTGCTTTTATGGGCCATGGTTAAAATTCAGCCTCTCAATGTAATTTAATTCAATGTTTGAGATATCTCAGAGGACGTGAAAATCACTGAGTTCTGATCCGACGGTTCGGATTCAAATTCAAACTTCAAGTTACTTTAGGGGATCCAAATTGGGTTTCTATGACTCGATTTTTGAGTTTGAATTCAGATCATCCGATCAGTTCAAATTGGAATTTATGGAGCCCTTTTAATATTCGTGTGGATTCTGATCAAACGGTATGAATTCAAATTCAAAATCTGATGGAGGATCCAAATTCAGAGAAAAGAAGGGGTCTTTCTTTTGGTGTCAGCTACATAACTTAAATTACATTTTTCACTGGAGCTGTTCCTGGTCAATTGAAACTTGCACCATACTGGTATACTATGATTTGATAATTATAATTCATTTTTTTTTAACAATAATTTGTCTTTTTCCATGGAACCTGCATGTACAGACATTGATACTATTATGGATACAAAAAAACCAAATGATTTCTTAATTTTTCACTTATGGAAATATGAAATTATACATCATTCTCTGTACAAAATACTTTCCACAAAACAATATAATACATATTTTCATGTGGTAGTATGTATATTGCAAGCTGCATGTTTTAGATATTATAAACTACAAGGCATTGTGTTAGCCAATTAATTTTACCATTATGCCCTTGGTTACCTTCCTTGAAGCCTTGTTATAGTTACATCACATGCTGACATTGAATTGCTCCTGTTGTTCATGCCATTGTTCTTAGAAGAATAACCTTGAAGCATGAACTTGGGCCGTCTCGGTAGGGTCAAGCTAGGGTTTTCACTTGTTATCATTTTTATCACTAATGGAATCTCAGGCCGATCATGTGCGAGATCTTGTACACACAACAGTGCCACCTGGATGCATCTGAGTACCTCAGGAATAGAACATGTTTCTTTTATTGTGGGGTCGATCAGGTCAGAAGCTTTTTCCTCATACCACAATTTATAAGCCTGAGCATGAGAAAATCAATTTAGAAATACAGTTCAAATTCTGTTTGGCTTTGGAAATTGAAATTAAATGAGAGCTCCAAATTGGTGATTTGGTAATCAATTGGTTGCAATCCGAACTGCTTGCAATCCGAATTAGTGCATTTACAAACAAAGTTTCTAAATTTTTGAATCAATTTAGTATAAAGTCAAGCGGCAAAAAATGTTTATAAGTTAATTTTAATGAATTTATTTTCTTGAAAATATTTTGACACACTTGACTTTATACGAAATTAATTTGAAAATTTAAAAATATTGCATATAAATGCATCACTTGTGAATTAGATTGGTTCGAGTAGCTTGGATTCACCATTTGAAGCCAATCCAATAAATGTTAGAGTTAAACTCACTAAATTTTTTGGTGAGCTTAAGAACACCCTAATTCTACTCGTCATATTTTCCCATTTGTTAAATTTCTTTTTCTTTGCAAAATTTAAAGGTTAGTTGAGAATTGGCTTACATATCCAACAATATTTAGGTAATCATCGTTATTATGGAAGCTGCTATTCCTTTCCCCAATTATTATCTCCAAAAGTAGAATCCCGAAGCTATAGACATCTGATTTCACTGAGAAGATGCCTTCCATTGCATACTCAGGAGACATGTAACCCCTATCAATCCAACATAAATCCTAATAAGCATTTGGAGGTTACACCAAATAAGAATTTCTGGACCTTACAGAAGAAACCCTAATTTTAATATTTTTGGAGGCTAAACACATTAGGTTGAAACAAATATAGCATGGAACAAACAACAGATTTCAAATTCACCTTGGCTAACTTAAGCTGTACCAGTTGGGTACAGCATAGATTTAGGTAACCAACTCATACTGCAATTTAGCTACACAGTGATGCTCCAAGAACATCAAGCACTTTTGACCTAGTTGTTGCTTTATACATACCAGTACTATTAATGATCCGAATTGGTGGAACAATCTAAAATTGCAAATGCTTTATCAGTATATTTGATCTAGAGCATTTTACTTACAATGTGCCAACAACCCGATTAGTATTCTCTTGATTTTGGTCTCCACCAAAGATGCGTGCCATGCCAAAGTCAGATATCTTCGGTTCCATATCCTTGTCTAACAAAATGTTGCTAGCCTTCAAATCACGGTGTACTACACGTAACCTTGAATCCCGGTGGAGGTATAGGAGCCCTCTAGCAATCCCTTCTATTACGTTGAATCTTGTTTTCCAATCTAATAATCTCTTCTTCGAAGGATCTATGAAAAATAGAATGAATTATATTTTTTGTTCTAAGTACAATATTCTTTATGTCAAAAGAGATGCATTACCTGAGAGTTTTGATTGTAGCCAGTTTAATACAATGCAGAAAAACACCAAGAAGAGTTACCCAGATTATGAGTTCTTTGCTGGTACTGGTAAAATTTCTATTGTAAGATTCCTATAACACATGTCACATGATACCCCTAAAATAAACACCAGCATGTATCGCATGAATAACTATGCTTTTGTTCTTTAATCAGGAGTCTGGTTTGCAAATACCTGCTATATTCTAATTGGCAGTCTTCAAGTACGGTGGTGTTCTATTATTCTTTTCATGAATTTCTGTAGTTTCTCACTATTTCTCATCAGTAGTTTATTTATCGTTATCATTATATATTATCTTTTATTGAATTGGCAGGAACAATAATCATTTTCATAAATAGTAAAATAAAATGCAATATAAGGAAATACCAAAGAGAAATGCATCCAAGCTCTTGTTAGGTAAGTATTCATAGACCAGTAGCTTCTCCTCGCCTTGTATGCAACAACCTAAAAGTCTGACAAGGTTTCGGTGCTGCAGTTTTGCAATAAGTATGACTTCATTTTTGAACTCCTCTATTCCTTGTCCTGATGTAGCGGACAGCCTTTTAACTGCTATTTCTTCTCCACCTGGTAAATTCCCCTGTACTCAGAAGGTAATCCAATAAACAACCTATGTACAAAATCTCAAGTAAATTAATTAAAGAAACTGGTAAGATAGGTTGATCAGTCCTTTTCAGTTAAAAACCTTTTTGCAGTAATCAACATATTTCATTAGGCCCTTCAAAATAAAACATATTATTAAGAGCTGAGTGAGGCTATGGTACTATGCATAGCGCGGATTGGTCCGTACTATGATGTCCATGAATCAATATCTTTGTTTGTAAAATTCAAATAGTCTATCTGAACTGTTAAACAAGATCTCCATATAAAAATGTACTTGCATGCTAAATTTCACATTTTTTAGATTTATTTTACTATTTTTTAGATAGGTAGAAAATACTACTTTTAAATGGGCTAGAATTTTTAGATCAAGTAATTTTCTACCTATCTAAAAAATAGTAAAATAAATCTAAAAAATTTAAAATTTGATCTACAAGTACATTTTCATATGGAGATCATGTTGAATGGTTCAGATTGATTGTTTGGACTTTGAAAACGGAGATATTGATCTATAGTACTGACCAATCCGCGCTATGCATAGTACCATAGCCTCACTCAAGAGCTTAAACCTTTTCATTTGATGTCTTTTGGGAAACATACTGTGGATTATGAGATACTGACCTTGAAGACAAACCCAAATCCACCTTTTCCAAGCTGATTTGAGGTACCAAAATTATTTGTAGCTGTAGCCAAGCAACCAAAAGTAAAGAGTGGCAGTTCAAATTTCTCCCCGTCTTCTGAATCATTTGCAAATTGGCTTGGGCCTGAGAAATCTTTCTTTATCCCCAGGAACCGGTCGCTTGATTGCTGTGATCTACGGCTAATATTTAAGTTACCTGTTTGAGGTTGATCATACTCGTGTTATATCCAAAGATCTCACATAATTTATACTTGCAAGAGATTATTTAATTTTGTTTTTTTTTAATTGCAATTGCAGATATTACAATGGTAGCTACCAAAATTAGTAGTACAATAAGAAACAGATATTTATTACCTTTGCTCTTTGAACAGTGTATGAACTTCCACCATAATAAGGTACCAGCCACCAAAAGGAATACCAATGATGCTGAAGTCCCGGCTATTATAGAAACACGATGGTCTGAACCTGAATCAGATTAATTAACCTTATTATAATGAAAGAAATATACAGTTTTAATATCTAATGGTCATAAATTTAACAAGACTTACCCAATTGAGAGGCAGGCACCTTCACATAGAGATCATAACCCCCTTGATCAAAATTGTACAGATCGATTAGATCTCCACACCACAGCATGCACCCAACTGTTGGTACAAATGCGTACGCATTACACGTGCAATTTTTTGAACAATGACTTCCACAGGTGTCGGAGTCTGCGATATTCTGGACCCGCACTGTGTGATCTGGCAACTTCATTCCTAGAAAAAAACAAAATGGAAGTGAATAGACAGATGCACGCATTATAATTTGTTTTTGTAAATTATCAAACTTTTTCATCTTCTAACTTTCACATTTTCACCATTTTTGCCTCTTACAGCAGCTATAGTCAGGTGCCAAACTGGACAAAAGCTGTCAGATTCAATAATTGTATATGCTGGCATGTATGCTATATCTGATTATAGCATTTCTCCCAGTATATATGGAAGTATCATCGTTTTCAATCTTAATTTTGTACCGGCGCCGAGGACCATAGCAAGTTATATTTGGAGTTGTCATGGATCTCTAACATCTTTTACTCGATAGAGTAACTGAGTAAGGGGATCAATAATTGAAAAAAAGTTAGAGAAGGTTTGACAAAATTTTTGGAGGAAACACAAGGGTCAACGGACCACACGTATCAGATTAACCCGTGCTGGCAGGTCTAGTTACTCTAGTACCTATACATATCAGTGTTATAAAAATTGATTATGTGAAAGAATTTGTAGATTGTACCAGGAATCGTTTTGTATCCATCTCCACCTTTATTCTGTTGGCAACCCAAGGCAACCAGCCGCACACAACCACCTGACCAAATACCGGCTTTCCATTCTTTGGCGGACTTGGGTTCATACCCATCCAAACAAATACATGATGCCAAGTTACCATTGTTTTTACACAACCCATTAGGCCCACATGCACCATACAGCTCGCACTGCTTCACTGGTTGGTCCCAAGAATCTTCCCACACCTTTTGTTTTTCCATGTACAAGTATATTGACTCGACTCCATTCCACTGCAGCACAAACCGTTGCAGAGTATTGTTGGTCACCGTGTATGTGTAGTATTTTTCATCGCCTTCTGTCTCCAAATAGAAGCCCTTGGAGTAGAGAGGCCGCCAAGGGATGCCGATGAAATTGGATGCACCATTCCATTCGCCAGAACGCCAGTATGGAATTGTACTGTTCTTCCAGATAAACACTTGGGTTGAGCCATTTGGGTCCAGACCCATAATAAAATTACCTGCATCACGCATCAAACACAGAATTTACTGGTACCATGGTTATGACTTCACTATTACAGTGTGCTTGGTACCCTGGTACATACTGGTTACTATAAAAATACTTATTTTACCTCTTATTTTCACAAGTACCACAAAGGCACAAACCGATATTGTCCCAAACTTGTTAAGTTACACAGCAATTGTGTTAACAAAACAATTGGTAAATTGTTGTCACGACTTGTAAGTGTTGCAATACAAGAGAGTTGTATTACCTGGGGCAGGATCGTCAAAACTGCGCCAGGAAGTGATGACCTGGCGGGCGCCAGTTTTGGTATTGATCCCCATACGCATTCCCTGGATGAACGTATTGGTCATGTCGTCAAAGCTCTGCCAGAGAACTGTGCCGTCACCACTAGTATCTGAGTTGGCTGCACTGACGATGAGGTTTCCTTCATCCGATAATTTCAAAGTTGTCGAATTTAGAGATGATGTGTTGGTTGCCCATATTGTAACTGTCATGGACCCAAAGTAAACAAATTTCATGTTGGTGTATGCAAAGAATAAAAATTGCAAATTTGAAGTTTACAACTAATGGTGATGAATTTGCAGGGAGATTGGGATAGGGGTGTCAATGGGTACGACACGGTTGGGTGGAAGCATTTTCATACCCGTACCCATTATGTTAACGAAGATAAGCTTTCATAAAAGAGAAGAAAATAAGCTAACAAAAAAAACCTTACTCATACCCATCTTATCGAATACGGTATGGATCGAATAAACGGATAAAAGGGAGCCATTGACACCAGTAGAATGGGAGATGAATTGTATTTATGAAATTCTGTACCTTTCAACTTAACATTCAGTAGTATCTTTCTTTTTCACCATTTTTAAGTCTAGCATGATTTTGGATCAGCTGGTTGAGTTGAGTCATACCAGTACCTTCTAAAACAAAGAAATCAAATTACTTCTCTTCATCTAAAGAGTGCATTTAAGAATTCTTCACTTGCAAACAATTGATGCTTAAAGCAAGCCTACTATATATTCTAATTACTCCAATAACAAATTCATGATTTCATAGTAACTTCAGAACTCCAATTAATTGGCCATTAACAAACGCAATAACAATACTTTTTTTTTTTGAAGAAAGGAAAATACCAACTTTGAATCAATCAGTTGCAAAGACAATACATGAGAATCTAGTCCTCATCAAACACTATAATTGCCAAATTTTGATCAAGCAAACACTTAATTAAAATAAAAAAAGTTACCATTTACATTTGCACTTGAAGCAATCAGTGCCAGATTTCCAGAATCCATGAGTGTCAGAGAAGCTGCTGAGGAGGGCAGAATTGGAATTTCACGATTGGCGATCCATATAGTCGACTTTGGTGAGATGTCATGGTACCAAATGGCAATGTACCGGTTAGAAGAATTGCCAGGACTAAAGAAACCTAATTCAAACACACCATTTCCTGAGACAAGTGTTGATCCATCAATGGTAGAGAGCGATTGGCCGGGTGTTAGAGTGTCCGAGGTGCCGGCACGAGAGAGAAAACAGAGAGAGGAGATCACAGAGAGAAAGAGAAGAAAGGAAGAAAAAGAAGAAAAAAAGGTTAAAGAAGAGAGCATTGTTTTGTTATGAGAGAGGTGTCCTTTGTGAACAAATTGCAACGGAAAGGTAGTAAAAGAGGCTTATTTGATTATGGTGGTAGAATGAAATGTAATACAAAACAGAGGAAGACAGTGTGAACTTTGAAAATATAGATATAAAATACGAGACATAATGCGATAAAAACATGAGATATTCACATAAATTAAATATATTTTATGCAACTTGCATCAATCATTCGCATAAAATAAATATAATTTAGATATATGAAAGATTAAATTTCAAAATAATTAACAACGCAAAAAGAAGTCCAAAACCTCTTTCACCAAATCCGATTAAATCGGAGCTTTCACATGCGACCACATGAAGTTCACATGTGACATAGCCACATGCATGGCCAGAGCCACATCCATATTTCACAATACTTTATTTAATATTTTTTTTTTTTATCATTCCACGGTACTTTATTTAATATTATTATACTAGAATGCCGTTAATTTAATCCTTTCAGCATTAAATGTTAACATGTGCAACATCCTGTAGTTATAACAACACAAAGGTAACCTGTTTGTGTTGATCGAATTCGTATCCTCTGCATTAACTCAAAAGAAAATCTTTTGAGTTAATGAATCTCAACCGTCAGATTTATTTTAAGATATGTACAAATTAGATCTGCACTAATATTGAAAGGCTCCCTATGTTAAAGGCAGGAGCCATAGTGACATAACTCGTGTATTATATGCGTATAATTCGCGTATAATTTGTTTTTCGATGTAACCGAACCGAACTTTGAAAACGCAGAAAAACATATAATATGTTTTATTTGTGAATAAAAGCGTATAAAACGCGAGTTGACGAATTATTCGCAAAAAAAAAAAGTGAAAAAAGAGCCAATTTTTTTTTTTACGGTTTTTTTGGGTTTTTTTTTTTGCTTCCTTGTTGTACCGAATCATTCCCGAATTATATCCGAATTATGTCCGAATTACGAATTTTTGACCTCGCCGAACCGAACCTGAGCTTTTGATTTATCACTATGGCAAGATCCAGATTAACTCCATTTAAAATCAGATGGTTGATATTCATTAACTCAAAAGATTCTCTTTTGAGTTAATGCATAGAATACGCGTTCGTGTTGACCTCGGATGAGAGAGAGTTTATTAATCCATACCTAATGTTTGTTTAAATAGGAGTATTTCAAATTTTCAATTACTGCTGTGCCTAAACAGAGACTCTAAACTACTTTTTTTTTTTTTCTTCTCATACATCCTTACTTTACTTTACATGCAACAGTCCTAAAAAAGTTATGTTACTCCGATATTTCATATATATAGCATTCTGTATCGATATTCATATCCGTATCATCCGATACTCATAACGCGTTGAAAATTATTGTATCACCGTATTCTGTATCGTATCCAATACCATACCCGTACCCGTATCCATACAACATAATTAAAAAAAAAAATTCTATTTTAAACTACTTTTTTTTCTTCATAAATCAAACTCATTATCCTCCTGAAGATCCACAAGACACAATAGGAAACATAAAAGAAAACCTAACCTTTTTACTGTAATAATAGCATAAACAACTCACACCTAATTAATTCAAATATAGATGACACTTTTTAGCATGCCATTTTGACCATGACTCATTCTGATTCTAGACAAACCTTTTTTTTTTTCCCTTGGCACATGTTTTGAATCACTTATTTAAGTTGGTATGAAAGAGTTAATGGTCAAATACATGAGCATGTACTAAAGTGTAAGTGTCTTTCTTACCAAAATTTTTATTAATACCATTCTAAAAAAAAAAATAAATCAAAAGACCACTTAAACTGGAAAATTTTATATTTATCATGACTGCAACGACAAATGACGATTCTCTTTGTTGTGGCCCCTCAAAAATCCAAAGAAACTCAGCATTTTTTTATTTTTGATGGGCCGTAATGACAAATAGTTGACCTCAAGAATAGAGACGTCATTTGTCGTTGCGGCCGTAATAAATATCAAATTCTCTAAAAATTCGTGGTGTTTTTTTTTTTTGAGGGATGGTATTAATAAAAATTTGGGCTGTTGAAGCGATGCTGAAGGGGTCCGGATCCCCTAAAGTTACCCAATTTTTGGGTTTTTGACCGAGACCGTCTGATTCGAATATGTCGCTCGGGATGGTCTCGAGATTCAAATCTATCGTCGGAATGTGTGTGCTCTACTTCGGAATGGATGATCTCAGATTCGAATCGGACGGTTCCGATCTAAAACCCAAACATTGAATTACTTCACTGGATCTCGATTCATGCTGAAGGTGTCTTTGTCCTGTAGCGTCTCAGATGGTGTCATCATAAACATCAAAACTTAATTAGTAATATATTATAAAATTTAAAATAAGACTGAGACTAGTAAAAAAAACATGCTTCTCTCTAAGGTCCTATTCGGCCAACCAATTCCAGTTGGAAATTTGGTGGGTTTGGACTACTAATCCCACTTAAAATCCCATATAGCTGTTCGGCACACCATTTTTTTTTCCCAAAATTTTTGGGATCAAAATTCTTAGAGTGAGGCTACGGTACTATGAATAGCACGGATTGGGTCCGTGCTACGGCTCAATATTTGAGTTTTCAAAATCCTAAAGGTCGATCTAAACCGTTCAATATGATTATAAAATGAATATGTACTTGCGAACCAAATTTTACATTTTTTTTTATTTTTTTTACTATTTTTTTAGATAGGTAGAAAATCACTGTTT